>JAJEJO010000882.1:435286-452299 GCA_020662805.1 Glaucomys volans | reverse complement strand
GCATCCACTCCAAATTCCATGCTTCTGTTGAACTAAAATCTTCTTCCCCAGAAAGCAAAACAACCCCCAAATTAATATTGCATCAGATAACCTTACTTGGATCTCCAACCACCAAATACCTTTCAGAAACTGAATGCACATATCAATTTTTCCTTCAATTCTAAAATGGTCCTTGAAGGTACTCTTTTTTAAAGAAGAAATAATTCCATTTTCTAAATGATCTTATCCCTTTCTCTACAATTTAGTAAAATACACACAAATAATATTTAACTTGTTGTATATGTCTCTCTCTCCTTATTTCTTCATAGAAAATATACCTTATCTTTCCATTTTACATGAAATCTTTCCTATATGAATGTCTAATTCTACAGCACATAATAAAATTTATTAATATTGGAATGGGTGGTAGATAAATGCAAATAGAAGGGCTATTCCAGAGGAATTAAAGGAAGCAATTGAATTTTATGGTATTCAAAAATATTTTCTCTAATAAAAGGACTCTGAGTTGAGTGAGTTTTTAACTTACATTTAGTGATTCATCATTGTGATATGCTAATAGCTAAGTGTTTCTGGTGTATCAGTTTTTAAATGGTACATAAAAACGGACAACTAATTATTTCCTGTCTATACAATGTGTGAACACCAGCAAATTTTTAAAACTAATCATTTTAAGTGAAAAATTTTACTTTCTGTTTTCTAGTTTGAAATAGAAAAAACCTAATTTTCCATTATTAAAAATCGGTACACCCTAACCTCTTCTAAAAATAACTTGCCTTCTCTTCCCTCAACTTTTCATTGCTTTGGAGCTTGATCAGGCCAGCCTCTTGGACAAGAGGACACATACACATACCCAGGCATCAAATCAACCACTCCATGTAGAAAGACTGCTAATGGCCATTTTGACTCATGTGTAGTCTGAATGGGGTATAAAGGGTATTCCAGATGGGGCTACCACTGCCAGTTAGCTAATTAGGCTCAAAAACCAACTTGAATGAGTCAAGTTGTCTTGCCCTGTGTTGGCTTAACATAAATTCTGCTTCACCTAAAACTCCTGCCCTTTGTGCTCTGGACAAGACTTGGGCATATGTTCTTCATCTCCTACAAAGGAAAAACATTTACAACAGTCTTGGAAGGGGAAGCCAGGAAAGTGAATTATTTCGGGTCCTAAAAGTTCTGACTTTTTTTTCCTGACTGGTGCTTATTTTCACAACTCATTGTTCCTCAGGGAATTCTTTAGGAAAAAAGTTGACAGGAGATGATTCATTCCTGAAGAAGCCAATATGGGTACAAAGTGCAGTGTTGTGGAGAGCATGAGCTTTGGAATTGGAAGAGACGAGTCCACCATTTGCTTGCACTGTTATTTCAAGAAATTAATCAATATGCATTTTTCACCTATAAGATGAAGATGAGTACACTGAAACTTTAGAAATGCTGTCGGGAGTAACTGAAATGATAAATACTAATAACCTAACTCAGCTCTCTATATAGAGTAGCTGCTAAGGAAAAAAAAAAACAGCATGTTTTTTCTTCCTTCCTTAAGCTGCCAGCCAAGATGCTGGTGTCATGCCAATCAACATACCAGGTGATTTCACACAAATTGAGGTAGTTTGTTCTACTTGGCCAAGAGCTCTCCTAATTCTACTAGAAGGTATTTTCCTTTTTAGTCATGTTCCTCTCTTGTTGCTATCTCTCTCATGACAGCATCTTATCACCCTGGGAAGTCTGAGGGCCCACTGGCTACCTAAAGGTATTTGCCTGGAGCAGAAGGCAGCTTGGTGACTTGGGCTTCTTCACCCTCTTTAATCCATGTTCTTCACCATGGATGGGGTGTCTTGTTTCCTTCACTCTTAGTGGACTGCCAAGTAGAACTGCCTTTGCTAATGCTAACATTAGCAGAGTTGCCAATAGAAGAGGCATAAAAGTTTTTTTGTTGTCACCTTGACCCTGTTATGCCTCTGTCACTACTGTAAGAACATACACAGGACTGCCTGCTGAAGAACAGGGGCATGGAGTAGCAATGCCCTCAACATGTCCTCATTCAAGATATACTGTAGAAGCCCTATCTGAATTGCTAGCCCACAAACCTGTAAGCTAACTAAATGCATATTGTTCTAAGCCACTGAGTTAGGAGGGATTTGTTTTTCAAGAATATTTTGGCTATAAATAACTGTAAACTCTCTCAAAGCTGAGCATCTTATCAAATACCAGAAGAGTCTTGCAGAAACTATTCCTGCTTTCTACTGAGAGAATTGCTATGATTTTTCTATTAAAAACTCTTAGTTGTACTCAGCTCTGGAAGAACATGGGCTCTTAGGAAGTCTGAAGCATGTTCATGGGGTCTCAATTTTATACAGTGGCTCCTTGATGCTGCTCTGATGCTTTCCCCCTTGGGGCTGGAAGAAAACTTGGTTCATTCTAATGTTTTATTTGCACACCATACATTTTTACCTCCAATTCTATGTAGATTGATGTTAGACTTAAAAACTTAAGTCAGATGTTTTAAAACACTTTGTGGTGGAATAACAGAGCATGGCACACATTCTCCTGTATTAAGTTCTTAACCAGTCCCTCTTTAACTCCACTTTCTGCTACACAGTCATATTTCACTTAGAGGAAGGGTACCTTTTTAAAATATTGGACCCAGGGCACTTTGCCACTGAGTCCCATCCTTAGTCCTTTCTATTTTAATTTTTAGACATGGTCTTGCTAAGTTGGTTAGGGCCTTGCTTAGTTGCTGAGGCTGGCCTTGGACTTGTAATCCTTCTGCCTCAGCTTCATGAAGCTCTGTGATTACAGGCACACACCATTGTGCCTGGCAAGGGTAAATGCCTCACTTGGTGATTTTGTCATTGTGTGAACATATAGAGTATAAACTAGATGAAATAGCTTATTATATACTTAAGCCACATAAGATAGACACAGTATAGCCAATTATTCCCAAGGTTGCAATAAACAAAATAACACAGGCAAGTACTAGAGAACATGATGCAAACAAGAGACCAGGTAAATGTAAGGTGTAAAAGGCTGCTGCCAGAATAATGTAGCATATTGTTTTACAGTGAACTTTTTATATGAGTGAACTTTTTATACAGTGAACTTTTTTATATATATCCTTGTCTAAAATAAGGATAAAAGTATAGTAGAGTAAGTATATACACTAGTAACATTCTAACTTAATATCAAATACTATGTACTATACATAATTGTACATACTAAATGTCTATATAACTGGCAACACTATAGGTTTACACCAGCATCACTGCAAACAAGGAAGTAATGATGTCCTAGGTGGTAAGAATTTTTTAGATCTGTTACAATCTTATGGGACCACTGCTGTATATGCCATTTGTCACTGATGGAAAGTTGTTACACAACACATGACTGGATAAGCAGATGAATAAACTCTAGAAATATGGGAGGATATCCCAACCATGAGAGCACATTCAATTGCTACTGGATTCCATTTCCCCAGGCTTCACATATCTGGTAATGACTAAATTCTTTTTCTATGACTGAGTGCAGTGTAGCTGCCATCATGCATGCTCAGTGTGAGATAGTGAAGTCAATGACTGACTTTACTCCTTCTCTGAGCCTAATCTAGTGTCCCAGTTACCACAGTAACTTACAGCAGCTCATCCAAGCTTTTGTCTGCTTGGCTGCAAGGTAATATTTTTATTACCAAGCATATCTAATAAAAATTAGGTGAAATTCTTATTATGCTGTCTTTGTGAAACTAAGGTCAACAAGATCTGAGAATAGCAGTCTCAAAAACATTTTGACCAGTATGTACAACTCTCATACATTTTGGGAAGAGTATGTGGCTGCTTGCAAACATGTTTTTGTTTGATGCTACTTACACCATCCTGCCTATGCTGCCACACAGCTATTTGCTATTAAAATACCTGCATAAACATTCTGCTTTCTGGCTACCATAAGGTGAGAAACTTTCCTCACCATGATGCTCCATCTTCCCCACAGGCCCAGAGCAATACGAGTCTGCAGACCATGGACTGAACCTCTGAAATGGTGAGCTCAGAATAAATTTTTGCTTCTCTAAGCTGTTCTGGTCAGATGCTTTGGTCATAGTGATGAAAAGATGACTAAAACAATGGTGGTAAGGAGGGAGGTGATTTCCTGACTTATCGAGACTGAGGATTGGGTAGACAATCTTCTTATGGGGAAATTCCTGCCTTTCCACAGATAGACTTTGGCATGAGCTTCCATTTATTCCCTTGGTCACCTTAACCCATTGGTCCATACTGAGGTGCTGCTGTAATTGCCACAGTGTAAATGCAATTCTCACACTTTCTTTGTGGTCCAGAACCAGTCTCTTTCTTGACCAACAACTGGAATTATACAGAGACTTTTTGGTGCACTTACTGGTGTTTGTGTGAACAAATTGTACCATGTTTTATGTTGAGTCCAACTAGCCCCAAACAGAGTGGAATCTGTGGTCTGCTTGGCACTCACTCTGACTAAAAAAGCCTGGGATATGATAGTGGGAGCTGGTAGAGATTATATAAGACTGAAAGTTCAATGACCTAATCTTCCCATCACTCTACTTCAAGTCTAGACCTCAAGAGGACAATGTGATTCAACTTTCTCCTGTTTTTCTGGCCATGCCCCTAAGGACATGCCAGGCTGTGGCTTGTTGGGGTATGAGAGCAGGGATTAGGGCTGAGTCACCCCATTTAACCCAGCAGAAGCCTGAACTGATCAGTGGACAGTGATCTCTCTAATCTGTCTGAGTCAGCCAAGCAAAGATAAGCAGAGCCATCCAGCCTGACATCCTAGATATAAGAACAATAAAAGGTTACTGTCATGTGAGGTTTGGTATGTTTTTTCTTGTATGGCATTGCTGTGAAAAGAGAGAAATAAAATGTGAGATTGGCAATATAATTTCATTTTGTTCCTCACCTTGCATTCACTCATTCACTTTGACACATATTGAATATGTACCACGTGTAAAATCTGTGGAATGCCACAGATGGTGGTAGCATTATTTTCAATAGGCACATGCTGGTACAAACATGAATATGTCCTGAAAGGCACTAGTTAATTCACCAGGGTATCTCCATGAGCTAGAAGAGAAAGCTGGCACTTAATACTTGTTAAATAAACATTTGTTGTCTTATGCAGTCAAGATCAAGATGTAAGATTTTGCTTCTATTTTCTTTTTTTTCTCCTTGAATCTCTTTATCCTTATCTTCCTGTGTTTCATGTCTTGAGTTGTCAGAACAACACAAAGAGGTAAATAATGAATGGCCTGTATTCCTTATTTTCTCAATTCCTGACAGTATTGACTCTCTTCTCTGCACCACTCTTCTTTTTTTCCCCTCTTTCACTCCCCTTCCCTCAAACAAAAGGTGTTTCCTCTCAAAAATTGCTCTTGCTACTGTTGTGATTAATCTCCTCATTGTGCTTTTTGGAATGTATTGTGAAATGCCAGACAAGATGACTCAGGGAGACTAAGGAAAAGAGTCTACAAGTCCCTTGGTCTCACACAGTGTATGTAATTGAATACTATTAAGGAGAGCTCATTTTGCCAAAAGAACAGGAATATTGTGCTGATAATATTTTCCACTATCAAACACAATACCACGAGGGTATGTAAATGATGAATATGAGCCTGAAAATGTCCCTAATGGCTTAATTTGTGGAAGGAACATGGAAGTGGGTGTCACAGTCTGACTGGAAGCTCTGTGCACATTTAGACACTGAAAAAAAATGTGAACTTGGTCTAAGGAATGAAACCAAATGAGGAAATATGTACTTAAGAGACCTGTGCTTTTCATTAGTGAAAATATGCCCTTGAGTTCTGTCAACGTAATTTTAAATGTATCATTGACTATTTGAACTTTTGCCACTGTTGCAAAGAACATTCAGGCATGGAAACTGAACAATTCCAGAAATCCCTTGATCTCCATCTCCCTTTTTATGCTTCAGAAACAACATTTCCCTCTTGGGTGGAGACACAAAGGAGACTAGAAACAGGGAAGGAGAGCAAGGGTTGGGGGTGGGAGGTGGGGTGGAGAAAGATGAAAAGATGAAGAAAATAAAAGTTTTTATTCATATATCTTGTTTTGACTAGACTTTTCACTAGGAAGAAGGAAAAATCACTATATGATGAGACTGACTTCACAGCTAGAAAAAAATACAATCTCGTGATTAATTTTTAGGTAATATTATTTCATTAATATATTTATGCATTTTATTTAATATTTATTAAGTGATTTTGTGCCATAATTCCACAATTTAATTTTCTTTTGTCATATCTCCTAAGATTATATTGTGGCGGGAAGAGAGAACTGTATCATGACTAATAATATCACCTCAGATTATATAATGAGTTTAACTTTTTCAGAGTCATTTTGTTATTGACAGTCTTATTTTGTGTAAACCAGAAATATTTTCTTATGTTGCATAACATCAAAACCCTAAAGGGAGTATCCCTAGAATGAACAGGAGATCTACAGCATATCTTGATGTCCTGCTAGGGACATGTGCAGTCAAGAGAAAACCTCCCTCTGACACTCCAGGTCCAAATGAAGTCCTCAGTTTATTATTCTTTCTCAAAATTAGGGATTTGGACTGGAAGCCTTTTAAGATTACTTTTCCTTTTGAATCCTGTGGTTTTCTAGAACTATAGTGGCAAGTCCTTAACCCATTCTCTTTCTTTCCTCTTCCACACCAGATGATGTATTCTTCTGTATGGAAATATCCACTCTTTGCCAGAATAGAATCAAGCTGCTATTCTTAGATGGAACAGCCTATTAATTTGATGTCTATATTCTTGGATCTATCTCAAATTCTTCATGGATAGATGTGGAGTTAAGATAATAAACAAATAAGACAGAGTCTTTGACAGTTTCCCAGGAGGTTGAAAATTCTGGGTTAAGGTTATAATCCTTGAATGAAAGAGAAAGACCATGTCTAGATACTTTGCTGAGAGTCCCCAGGGAATACATGAATTGACTTGGTGAAGCATGCTGGTTTCAAGAAAACAATAAGCAGTCCACAGGGGCAGTCTTGTTAGGCAGTACAATGAATGGGTCATATGTGATCCATCTTTCTAGCTCATTCTGCAGCAGAGTACACACCCCTGAAGAAAATAAAAATGCTCTTGCAAAATCTGTAGTTGATTCTGCTTTGCCTATCTGCTTTTAGTGAAAACTTACTTTTTTTGAACACTTAGAGGATCAAACTGGCCAGACAGGATCCACAACACAGATGTTCTAGCGATAGCCCTGTGTCCCTGTGGCTTTCATTCCTTCTTGAAAGATGAAAAGGGGAAGTTCATGAATGTTCGTGGCTTGCCAAAAAGCACTAATTAATGAGCAAAGTACTACTCCCAGACAGAAGCTTGTTCAAAATTTTAAATCAGATTGTAACAGGACTAATCTGAGTACTCAGATTGAACTCTTTATACTTTGACAAAAAAACTTAAAAGTTTTTTTCCCCCACTGCTCCATGTTGTGTGACTTCACAAGACAGGCATCTAATAGGCAACTAAGACACTTAATCCATTGGCACTCTTTCCCATAGGTTCAAATCAGGCGACTTGCCTAGAAGAAGAAAACTATGGACTTATTGGGAAAGAGATGAATTAAAGAGGAACTGCATGGGTTTGAAGTCCTACCTGAGGCTGAATCCTGGCTCCATTGTTTACATGGAGAAGCTATTTATGCTTCCTAAGCTTCTCCTTCCTGGTACATTTAATGGGAATAACAGAACTTCAAAGCACTGAGATAAAAGAAACACAGGAAGGGTTTACTACAGAGCTGGAAGATAAATGGGGTGTAACTCTCATCATGATATTGCCAATATCATCTGTTTGTATAACAAATAATGTAGCCTAAGCAGGGATTGACAATTTTTTTCTATAAAGGACAAGATTGTAAACATTTTTAGTTTTTTCCAGAACATACCATCCTGTAATAACTACTTAACTTTGTTGTTGTAGCACAAAAGTAGTGTGCCTCTGTCCTAATAAAACTTTATTTACAAAAACTGGAAGTATATCAGATCTGTCTCATGGGATGTAATTTATCCAAATGCAGGCTGAAGTGGCAGATTATTTTTAGGAAAATAAATATCATAGTATAAATATGTATATTTTAAAGTCTTTAAATGAATTATATCCAGAGTAAAAGTTCACAGTAAATTTATCTCCACTAGCAATTTTCAAATTTGACAGTTTGGTAGACAAAGCTCATGAATTCTAAATCAATTTTCCTCTTAAGTTATATTTCATGTGGAATGACATTTACCATTTTACTCTTTAGTCTGGTCATCACTTCTGATGACTAAGTTGCAAGTAGAATCAGCTGCTATTCAAGTCCCATGGTAAAGGATATCAGGAATATTTGGGATTCAGATAAGTTTTTACATAGCATTTCACAACAAACTGAAATTCTCTGCTGAAATGCCCACACAAAAAGACTCTTTGAGGATGTGAAATCCTCTTGTATGTAAAATTTGTCAGGGTCTGCTTTGGTTGAATATGGATTCATATTTAACATTTGAACAATGAAGTGCAACTAATAAAGTTACAGTAATATTTCTGAGTTTTGTGCATATTAACAAAATCTTTTTATTTCTTGGTAAGCATTTTATTTTCATTTTTTATTTATTTATTTTATTTATTTTAATTTTTTTAATGTATTTATTTTTTATTTATTTTTTTATTTACTTATTGGTTCATTGAACACAAATGGAGTACAGCTATTGTTTCTCTGGTTGTACACAAAGTAGAGTCACACCATCTGTGCATTCATACATGTACACAGGGCAATGGTATCTGTCACACATTCTGTTATTATTCTTACTCCCCCACCCCGACCCCACCCCTCCCTTCCCTCTCTGCTATCTATCCTTCCTCCATTCTTGCCACCCTTCCCCCCCGCATTATGCATCATCATTCCTTTATCAGAGAGAACATTCAGCCTTTGGATTTTGGGTATTGGCTGATCTCACTTAGTATAACAATCTCCAACATCATCCATTTACCTACAAATGCCATAATTTTATTCTTCTTTATGGCTGAATAATATTCCATTGTGTATATATACCACAGTTTCTTTATCCATTCATCTATTGAAGGGCATCTAGGTTGATTCCACAATCTAGCTATTGTGAATTGAGCAGCTATGAACCCATATCTCTCAGACTGTATAAAACTCAACTCAAAGTGGATCAAGGACCTAGAAATTAGACCAGAGACTCTGCACCTAATAGAAGAGAAAATAGGTCCAAATCTTCATCACATTGGCCTAGGACCAGATTTCCTTAACATGACTCCCAAAGCGCAAGAAATAAAAGCACGAATCAATGATTGGGATAGAGTCAAACTAAAAAGCTTCTTCTCAGCAAAGGAAACAATCAGCAATGTGAAGAGAGAGCCTTCAGAGTGGGAGAAAAATCTTTGCCACACACACTTCAGATAGAGCACTAATCTCCAGAATCTACAAAGTACTCAAAAATCTTTACACCAAGAATACTAATAACCCAATCAATAAATGGGCCAAGGAAATGAACAGACACTTTACAGAGGAAGATCTACAAGCAATCAACAGATTTATGAAAAAATGTTCAACATCTCTCGTTATAAGAGAAATGCAAATCAAAACCACCTTAAGATTTCATCTTACCCCAATTAGAATGTCTTTTATTAAGAATACAGGCAACAACATGTGTTGGCAAGGATGTGGGGAAAAGGGTACACTCATACATTGCTGGTGGGAGTGCAAGTTGGTGCAGCCACACTGGAAAGCAGTGTGGAGATTCCTTAGGAAACTTGGAATGGATCCACCATTTGACCCTGCTATCCCACTCCTTGGCCTATACCCAAAGGACTTAAAATCAGATTACTACAGTGATGCAGCCACATCATTTTTTAAATAATTGTTGTATTTTATTTATTTTTATGCAGTGCTAAGGATTGAACCCACTGCCTCACACATGCTAGGCAAGCACTCCGCCACTAAGCTATAGCCCCAGCCCTTATTTTTATGGGAAATTTTGTGCTGTCAATTATAATTTGATATGATCAGACTTAATTTTGTTCAAGTAGTAGAGAAACAGATTAATCAAAACAATTTTACTATAAACCTAAATTTTATATAGAGAGAGATCTAAGTAAAAGTTAAAAATAAAATGACTGGGATGCTGTTACAGTAGGGTGACTATAAATAAAAATAATGAAGACAGCATTTAAAAATATTCTCAGAAGAACCAGGCATGGTGGTGTATACCTATAATTCCAGCCACTGGAAAGGCTAAGGCAGGAGGATTGCAAGTTTGAGGCCAGCCTCAGCAGCTTGGCAAGACCCCTCAGAAACTTAGCAAAACCCTGTCTCAAAATAAAAATTAAAAAGTACTGGGTATGTAAATCAGTGGTAAAGCACACCCAGTACCAATAAATAAATAAATAATTTCAAATATACTGTACATTTTTAAAAACTGGAAGGAAGTAGATTGAAATGTTTCACCAAAAAGAAATGATAAATGTTTGACATAGATATGTTTAACGTGATCTAAATATTACTTTCAATGTATAAATGCATGGAACATCACATTACCTCATTAATATGTCAATTTATATGTTGTTACATGTCGGTTTAAATAATTTAATTTAAGTAATAAAAACATATGCATTTTCCCATGGAAAAAAATAAAGATTAAAATAAAGTTAAGTATAGGTTATTTACAGATATAACAGCTTTATTAAATTTGCACTTAATCTCAAATGTAAACTCCATGGAGTGGGAATTGTGCTGTTGAGCCAGTCATTAAGAATTTCTCTATTTGAGAGAGATAAATTTGTGTCTCTGCTCCTGGAGCAGAGAACTTGTTTGAGCCTGGTGTTAGTGAACTTTCTTGCCAACAAACTATTCCCAGATCAAGAAAAATAAAATATTTCCTCTGATTAATCATGGACTTATTTGCCACTTCAAAAACTTTAATTTGTCTGTAAAATCTCTTTCTCTCTTTTATTTTCTCTCATGATCTAGAAGCTTTGTTGATTTTCTTTATTATCCTTATGTTACCACCAGACTTCAGAGAACTGGGAGAGCTGCATTACTTTCCTCTGCTTAGAAACGTTAGTCACAATAAACTGAGAGGAGAAAACTTTCCTTGAAGGGTTATGGAAATTAATATTCCTATAAAATAACTCCCCAAGAAAAATTAAAGGACGGTGTGGCTTGAGAAACGGGAAAGGAGACTGATCAACCATTAAACCTCTCCCAGTGCCTTCCTGATAAAAATGGGCCCTGGGGAAAAGGGTGGATATGGAATGCTAGGCCCTAAACCTTGACCTTCCCAAGGTCAACCTAATCCTGAATGACATTGGGCAAGATTTGAACACTCATCCTTCAGCATCTAATTTTACCTGTACAGCTGGCCCCTGATGGTCAAAACTGCACGTTCACAATGATTACATCCTCCTCCTCCTACCCTATAAAATCAGGATCCCCCCTGTAACTGACGGCCATTTTCCATAAGGAAAGTGGACCCGAATGATGCCCGACTCTGCGAAGGAATAAAGGCTTCTCTGAATCCGTCGAGGTCTGCCGCCCGTTTTTTCCTTTTTGTGCTTACATTCCTAATAGATTCTAGATTGCAGTGATGTCAGCAGTGACGCCACTTTTTTTCTGCTTTGCCCCTCCCACTCTGCTCTTGCTACAGGGGAACTTTGTATGCAACCTTTTTGGGTTTTGGCAAGGGTTGAAGAGATTTGCCTCAAAGTTACATTTGCATAGCAAATGAAACTTTTTTGGGGGTGCCTTAGTGGGGGAACAATAGAGATC
This sequence comes from Glaucomys volans, assembly GCA_020662805.1. Classification (NCBI taxonomy): domain Eukaryota; kingdom Metazoa; phylum Chordata; class Mammalia; order Rodentia; family Sciuridae; genus Glaucomys; species Glaucomys volans. The sequence continues at coordinate 440,489 of JAJEJO010000882.1, read as the reverse complement.
ATGGTTCCCAAATTATCACTTGCCTTCACCATGACCCCTGCCAGCACCTTCATTTGCTCAAAGTTCTTTTATCACCTTCAGTCTTTCACATAGTTATACTATGTGTGCCACATTATACTGGAAGGATTGATATTTTTCTGCATGCTGCTTATTTTATAAAGATGATAAAACTTGTTTAAATTTAAAAAGGAGAACTGGCCAAAGTTCTATCCCACAAATCAATCTCTCTGGAAGCTTTCCTCTATGGATGATCTAGATGACCTCCAACTGTATTAAGGAATATTTACTAAAAAATGGAGAAAAAGCAATTCAGTCTGTAATCTACTTAACTAGTGCTGTGAATTTGAATTGATTTTTTTTTTTTTTTTGCAACTCTTCCCTGTATTTCCCCCCAAACTAGTAAATAATACTCTGAAGCTGAAATAGTTTAAAAAGTAATGGTCTCCACAGAAATCTGAACTCTTCTTTTTCTACCCGAAATGAAGAGTAATTAAGATATATTTCTATATTATAGTAAGAATATTTCTAAGTTTAAATTAACTGTAAAGATTTTAAAATCAGTATATTGCATATAAACATCCTTATTTATGACTTTCTTAGAAAACTATGATACCTAACATTGTTGTGATGGTCTTTCCCCTTGTGAATCTTAAGGGCTGAAGGCCACTTCAGTGCCAGATTGAAGGGCTTCAAAAGGCAGTTGGTTCTGAGTTTGGCCCAGTTTTTGTGCTAACTTGAATGGTAAAAAAAGCAGATAAAAGTTGACAGTCTGGGAATGAGCTGGACATTATTACCCTATATGCATGTATGATTACACTATTGATGTGACTCTGCACCATGTACAGCCAGAGGAAGAAGGTGTGCTCCATTTATGTACAAAGTGTCAAAATGCATTCTGTTGTCATGTATAACTAATTAAAACAAGTTAAAAAATAAAGAATAAAAATTGACAGTCTGAGTAAAATCTCTGTGGGAATTTAGTGGTTTATACTGTATGCTGCCTTGATGTCAACAGTTTTCCTTGGCAAGTAGAGATTAGGGTTTTCTCCTTCTCTGAAACATGAGATTTAATGGTACTTCATTGCTTTGGCATTATTGGTGATAGGGAATTTAACCACAGCAAGCAGAAATTACAACTGAGAAATGGTGGGTACTAACCAGCAACCAAGAAAGCACATCTCGGGCTAAACCATAGGCTCCCCAGACTATTGGGGATGAATGTGAGAGCAGTTTTTGTTTCCAATATTATATTTGTGCAAAGAGAGAGGGATATTAAGTATGATTTTTCTTTAAATTTACGGGACAGTATGACAAGAAATATTAATTATGTTAAATTTTAATTACCTAATATCCTCCATCAAAGGATTTTAAAGTCCTCAGACAATTTACATTGCAGAACAGTGCTGATATGTGGTATAAATATGTTTTGTCATCATTACTATTTTAGTATTATTTGTGAGTATTCTAAATGTGTTCAACCTTTACTCTTCAGTTTAATTCTTGCATTGAGAATGTTAATAAAAATACTCAACATCATTATAACAGATAAGATAGAGGCTAGATAAGAACTTATATAATAAATTTTTTTAGTGCTTTTTGGATGGAGACAAATTCAAGTCCACAGTATTTTTGAGGTAAATTTTTACAAAGAGTGACACTACTTGAGATTAATCAATGCATGCATTTTGATATATTCAAACACAGACTGCCAACACCATGATTACTAAGATATAGTTAGCATCATTACTGAATGAAAGAATTCAGTAGCCAGTAGAATTTGAATTTGGAATTACTTATACAAACAGTTTCTGCTCTCAGCACTCTGACACATTAAACACACTTGCAGCTCACCAATGAGGACTATCAGATAGAATTTCCTTTTCAGCCTTCCATCCTAGTCAGCTAAATAGTATGAAAGCTATTTGTCATGCCACATAGATCAAACATGAACTATTTGCAAAATAAATTACCTGTGAGGTTATTCACAGGCCAAATATGATCCTGGAAAAAATGTGTATACGGAAAGATAATACAAGTCAGTGAAAAGAATAGCTGATATCCAACGAGAAGAATAAGTATTTAAAATTTTCCAAGTTGGAAAAAATGAATAATTGAAAAGGCCTTTGCTTTCTCTTTTCCATGGACTCTCATGAAGGCAAGAACTATGTGGAGAAACCTGCAAGTAAAGCTTCTATTTCCTAGTATAGGGTCTTATTTGATGCTCAAGTTTCAAAAAATAAGAAAATGGAATTTTCTGATGAGGTCATTTGTTTCTGTGGTTATATCTGACCTTAGGGTACAAATATATTCAGAGAGAAAAAGACAAGATCAAACACCCACACACTTAACATTGTTACCAAATGCTATTGCATTTGTATATAGAATATCCTGCAAGCAGAATTTTTAGGAGTTGAAATATGAGATTTTTGTTATACAAATATACATCATTTTTCAAGAAATTATTAGACTATTTCTTGTGTGTGTTCACTTGTGTAAGAGAAAGTCGTTGAATGCAAGAGCAGTGCTTTGTCTTTGGATTGCAAAAACCAAGAATGGCTAACTCATAGCAGAAACATAATAGATCTTCCTGATGAAAAAATCCCGTTGCTAAAAACTGCCAATGGAGAATCATATTACAAACTGATGGGCTTAGGGAATATATTACAATTAGAGGTGACAGTATAATGGAAACATGTATTAGGAAGAAAAAATAATGAAAAGATGTTGATTCAAGTTCTGATTCCCATAATTTGTTGCTCTGTGACCTAGAGCTGACTCTTGTGCCTTCAATGGAAAAATAGGGGATGGTGAAGAAGGATGAAAAAATAACCACTTAAGAAGACTACAAGGAATCACCAATTTTTATGTAATTTTTTTCAGTCATTTAAAATATATTTTAAGATCTTACTACATATCAGGCATGTTTATAAGTGATAGAACTATAGAAGTAATGTTTCGCTTTCTGTTCTCAGTGAGTTAATATTCTAGAGATAGCACTATGTTACATTATACATTACATCTTTTCACTCTGACTATTCTGTATAGTACACAAATAGTAGACAATGTTGTTGATATTTTAGAAAATATATTAACACATACTATATCAAACAGTGATGTATATTATAATTGGTAGGAAAAACAATATTGCAGACAAAGATACCACCATTCCAGATGAGAAGGTTGGGAAGGTAACATTCAGAGACCTGAATAAAATATGACAGTAAGTCATATAATAGGGGTGGAATATTCTAAGCAGGGGAAACCTGAAATAGGAGGTCACAAGGAGACACTTAGTTTATTTCTTCAAGAAAAAAGTTCAGTGTGAGCAAGTATGGTGAATCTAGGGAGGAGTGGAAGAAGAGAGATTCTAGAAGCCAGATTCTAGAAAGTCCTTTTTATGCTATGGACTTTTTATGCTAAGGACTTGGAATTCAGAGAATAGGTCAGTCTAGTGATAAGTATTTGAGAGTTATCTTTACATAAATATTATGGTTTAGATAATAGGTGTTCCCCAAAAGTTCATATATGAGACAATTCAAGAAAGCATAGAGGTAAAATGATTGGTTTATGAGAGTATTAACCTAATCGATACATTAATTTCCTAATAGGGATAAAATGGGTGGTAACTGCAAGAGACTGCTTTCCTCCACCACTCTCTTCTGCTATGATGTCTTGCCTTACCTCAAGCCTTGAGAAATGGAACAGGCCTTCTCTGGACTGAGACCTCTAAAACCATGAGCCCCCAAATAAGCTTTCCTCATCAAATTGTTTTTGCCAAGTCTTTTGGTCACAGCAATGAAAAAAGCTGACTAAAACAATAAATAACAATGAAAGTAAAAGAGAAGGAAAATCCTCAATGACTAAACCTAAGCAATTCCTATATTTAGAATTTGGTTTTGGAATGAGAATACAACTAAGAAGACTCATAAGCCAGTGAGGTATGAGGAGAATTGTAAGATAGATCTCACATACGCAAGTGTTTGAAGAAAGATGGGTGATCATCTGTGTCAAAAGTCACCAAAGATGAGAAGAGGAGGACTGAACATCACCCTTGGATTTGATGTCCTTTGAGGAAAGGTATGAATGGAGACCAAAGCCTGACTATCATGATTCAAGAGAGAATGAAGTAAAGGTTTTGATGCAGAGGGTCAAGTGATAGACCAAGGGGAGAAGGGGAATGAAGAGATGGAGTCTTTGAAGGAGGGAGTGTGAGGTAAAGGAAGATTCTTCTAAGAGATTATATCAAACTGTCAGACAGCAAGTTTAGACAAATGGAGAGATTGTGATGGGGAGAGTCTTCCAAGAAGAGCAAACACCATGAGCACTGGTCACAACTATGGTAGATACTTGGGTAGAATGGAGAATAAGAATCATATTGTCTGTGACCTTATCAGGTTTCCAGTCTCAAGCCTCCAATCCTAAATGCTACTGACAGCTCATTATATTATCTATATTGAGGTGGCAATTTAACATAATCCTTTTTAATTCTTTTAAAATCATATCCCTCTGAACTATTGATAGAATATAACAGATCCTAAAGTCAAGAAGTAGTCCCAGTTCTTCTCAAGTTAGCTTTATTCAGAGCCAACCAAATGAGTTATGAATTGACAAACATTTAGACAAATATCTGGGGGAAAAACCTCTGATTTATAATGATTGCCAATAATTATAGTGTAAATACTCTTGCCATGGCTGATTTTAAGCTATCAACTGTTTACTAAGTTGCAAAATTCCTTATTTAACTAGCAGCTCTGAACAAATCAGTAGGCATTAGCTCCAGGAAAATGTTGCCAGTAGCAATTTTAAAATTAAAGTTCCTCCATTGACTTTTAGCTCAACAAAGGTAGGAAATACACTCAGTCCATCTTTCTATCTCAGCACTGACCACTGTGATTTGATTGCAAGATAACTATTTGGTAAAAGAAGGACGTTTGGGCAGAAGATGTGATCAATATCTAGAAGAAATGATATTTTAGTCAGCTTTTATGTTGCTGCAACTGAAAGACCTAAAAATAACATTTTTAGAGGAGGTTAAAGTTTATTTGGGGCTCCCAGTTTCAGAGTTCTCAGTCCATAAGTAACTTTCCTTGGAGCTCCATTCCTTAGGGCTCAAGGTGAGGTAGAACATCATGGCAGAAGAGTGTGATGGAGGGAAGCAGCTCAGAACATGACCACCAAAAAAAAACTAAACAGAAAAAGAGAG
>JAJEJO010000882.1:417167-435186 GCA_020662805.1 Glaucomys volans | reverse complement strand
GATGGAGGGAAGCAGCTCAGAACATGACCACCAAAAAAAAAACTAAACAGAAAAAGAGAGGGAGGGAGGGTAGGAGAGAGAAAGAGGGGATGGGTAGAGAATTCTCCATTCTTCAGGGAGAAGGCATGACCCCAATGACCCAGTTCTTCCAGCCACACCTGACTGGCCCATAGATACCACCCAGTTAATTCCTATCAGGGGATCATTGCACTAATTAGGTTTAGGCTCTCATAATCCAATCATTTTACCTCTAAGCTTTCTTGCATTGTATCACACTGACCTTTTGGGGGACACCTCATATCTAACCCATATCAAGTGACATTAGTGAAGTACTCTGCTTATAACATCCTTCCCCTTTCTGCTTGCCCAACTCCACCTCATTTGTTTCAGCTCCTCATGTTGCTAGAAAGGCCTCTTCACCAATTCCAATCACGTCCATCCTCTACAATTATTCCATATCTCTGCACTCTTTTGTTCATAGTACTCATTGTGCTCTATCATCCATACATGCTTTATTTATTTACTTAACTATCTATCCCACCAGATTATAATCTCAAAATAGGACCAGGACTTTATTTTATTCCTAGTACATAACTAGTACTCAAAACAGTACCAACACTTACTAAAAATATTTAAAGTAAATAAGTTTTTATATATTAGTAAAAGGCAAGCTACTTAACAAAGTGCTCAATTTTATTGGCAAATGATTTTGCTATCTCAATATCATTATAATTTATTTTGCTTTTTCTGTTTTAGTTATCAAAGTAGAAAGTTAATATTGCTGAAATGTTCACCAGTTTTGTTTTCTACTATAACACTCATACCAACTTTCTTTTCTACATGTAGCTATCATTGTCATTTCAAAACTTTTTAACACTATCTGCCACAAATTGATATTCTAGAATGTTACCCATGTTCTTTGGGCTTATTATTTCAATTCATATACAAGCACTAATAGTCATACACATAGTAAAGATGGAGGTAAATACCAGTAAAGGTTTATACTCATCCTACTAATAATGATCAAGAGTGTGAATTTCTTTATGACAGTCAAATATCAAAGATTGTTTTCCTATTCTAGCTACAGAGCTATGATGATAACTCCAGCCTATCATCATCCAGCCTTGCTCCCCTGTTTTTAAACTGTTTGCTCTGTTTCCTACATCTTCCACATCACAGACTCCACCATCAAAATTCTACTCAGTAAATTTCATCTCTACTACCCTGCCCAGTTGTGAGGTATTTCTCATTTTCATATGTTAGTCATTAAATCAATGGAAAATGGGAACATCTATGTCCCTGTCTCTTAGAAATTACAAGAATTTTATAGATAAGTAAGATATTATCCTGCCACATGAAGCTGACTATACAAATGAAGATCAGACCAGGAGGCCCAGTGAGCTTCACACAGGGTTAAGTTGTAGGCTTGAGTCAAGCCTGCATCATCAGGGAATGTTTCCTAGAAGAGCTAGTGCCTCTTCTGCATCATATGCCCTCAAGCCCAGCAGAACATATATATTCCTTATGACATTTAAAGAGTTCTATTATTTTATCATACATATTATGGCTGCATTTTTATATATCATGAATATGTTTATTTATACTTGTTTTCATTTGTTAATACAATCAACTTTGTTTTTCACACATCAATAACTTACTTAGCAGGTGGCTAACCACATGATTCAGGTACTCAGCTGCCTTTCAGGTAGTGGTTGCTTCACCTTCTATATTGGCTCCTCTGAGTCTGGACAGGAGATGAATGGAGAGGAACTCCCACTTACACTACAAATACATTCAAATGGCCAAAAGTAGCCACCTGGCTCTGATTAACTTGTACCTGTTATTAAATTATGAACTCAAGAATGCTATTAATTTCTAATGTAACTGTAATGTGCCTCAAAATAACCTTCTTTTTCTCTAGGAAAAAATCAGAAAGCTTCACAACATAATTTTCAATAATGTCCTTGTGTGGCATTTAATCCACACATCTGAAAGATAGTTCTCAGTAACATTCCATGCTGGGGAGCATGATGTCCAAAGAGGCATTTCTTCCTTGAGCTAAATGTGCAGTCTGATGCAGTACTCCAAAGCTAGCTATGGGTCACCAGGAGGTTTGGCTGCTGAACATAACACTTTCTGTCTTCTGCTTTATAAACACTAATTCAGCATTTTAACATGGAATTTTATTTTCATATTTTCAATGGACATGTGGTATTTTCCAAGAATTCATCCAAGAAAGGCCTAGCTAAATATTTTATCTATGGACCATGTTTTCCAATTTTTACCCTTAAAAAACAAATACATTTGTCTTACCAGACATGTCCCAGGGTAGAAATTGGTCCCAGCTACATTTCAGCAACACAGTGAAAAGAAGTGATACCAAAATGGCTAATATTTTCCTAAACAATTGAGTCAATTGAAAATTTGCATAACTGCTAAAAATTAGGTGATCATGTAATTTATCACCTTGTAAGCAAGACTACATATATGTCAGCATCAAGTCAGTTTACCAACACAGCAAAAATTATACATTGTGAAACTGATGTGTATGATATAGATATATGAGGTGATGATCAACAGATGCAATTAAAATCATACCAGGAAATATTCGCACCTTTAATCTAGGACATCTCATAAATTTAGTAGGTACCATGGTTTAATGGATTCTTTAAAAAAATTGGGTTTTAGAAAAAAACTGGCTTTCAGTTCCTATTATGGCATAGACATGAGATGTACTCCAAAAGGTCATGTGTGAGACAATGCAAGAAATTTCAGAGGTGAAGTGATTGACTTATAAGAGCCTTAATGCACTGATAGGGATTGACCAGGAGGTAACTGTCAGCAGGCTGGATGTGGCTGGAGGAGGTAGGTCACTGAAGGTGTGCTTTTGGGGGTATATATATTTTGTCCCTGAAGAATTGAGCTCTCTTTCCCTCTTCCCTTCCTCCCTCCCTTCCTCTTTCTCTCCTTCCTGTTTGCCATGCCCTGAGCCATTTTCCTCCTCCAAAACTTTCCACCATGATGTTCTGCCTCACCTCTGGTGGAGAGTGATGGCGTCAGCTTTCTGTGGACTGATACCTCTGAAACCGTGAGCATGAACTTTTCCTCGTCTAAAATTGTTCTTGCCAAGTCTTTTGGTCACAGCAACAAAAAGGTTGATTAAAACATTCCCATTCAACAAATATTTATACCCTGTGAACTTAAGGCAGTTGATTGGCAGTTATTTAATTACTCTTCAACTAAAAGTTTAAAATATCTATGCATAAAGTAATTATTAATCATAAGGTTATAAATTAATCTGTAATAGTACCTACTACACAGGAAGCCTAGATGGATCTTAGATCAATCCTAATTATTTTAAAATTTATATACACATATACATATGAACAAATGAGTTTTTTTTAAAGAAAATTATAAAAACTAAATATTTCCTATAAAATTTAATACCAAAAAATGATGGTTATAAGATTGTGTTATTATTTGCATATTATTTATATTATTTGATAAGTACCAATATTTTAAAATATATTTTAAATAAATTTAGGTTTCACATATTTCTGCATATTTATTTTTTTAACTTGACATTAAGAATTTTCAAACATTTTCCAACATGATTTATTTCACAACAAGACTTGGAATACATCAAATATATTTCTTCTTTGGCCAACCACAACTGATGAACTGAACTAACACAGCAAAATGTAAAATTAAAGGAAAAATATGAGTGAACATAGAAGATCAAAGGGACTTGGTAAGGTCAGGAAGCAGGAAAGATATTTAAAACATCCTGAATGGAATGGGACACTGCCTTTCAGACTGATGCTAGCCACACAGATGTCAAGTAGGCATTACCCGGTTCTTTGCTGAATGGTTGAACTGTCCATAGAGCGCTGGCAGAGCACCTGGGTTAGTTGGGGACGATGAGGGACTCTCAGAGAGCAGTGGTCACTTATAAATAATTATAGAATTCATTTTATATTTTGACAACCAGATAGGCAGAATAGTAGATCTCAGTGAGATTTTGGCCATGACCACACCAGGCAGCCCTAAGGTAACTTATTAGCAGAAACTGTTTGAATCTTGCATAGGCATCAAAAATGGAATAAACTACAACTATTTCACTCTTCCTTTCAATCACTCCATAATTATTTAAGTTTCAAGAAGATTTCATTGGATTACCTTGGGTCCAATGTCTATCTCTTGGCTAAAGCAATATGGGACACTTAATCTCATCATATTATATCCTGTGAAGGAGAGGTTTTTACAAGTACAGTTACCAACAGGGTGGAGGATATAATTTATTTAACCTTTTTAACCTTTGTTGGACATTTAAGGTATTTATAATCTTGCTATTCTATAAAACACTGAATGTCAGATTATTTATATATATTGATTATATGTAACTCTATGTAATTTTTCTCTTTAATCGGGGGAAGGAAATTGCAAGTCCTTGCCATGCATCAGTAGAGAACTTTAAATAGGGTAGCCAGGAAGACAGCTCCAAGGGAGTGTTATTTAAGTTGAGTCCTGAATGATAAAGTGATAAGAAGGATCAGTCATAAAGATCAATGGGAAGAGCTTTCTAGACTGAGGGAACAGCAACTCCAAAGTGACCTGAAGCAGGGAGTGTCTTACTACACTTAAGAAAGGAAAGAAAGCATGTGTTGTTGAAGGTACATGAACAAGGTAGGGAATAGAGGATGTAAGAAGAGAAGTTAAGAGGCGATCAGATGATGCAATAGTTTCTCTGTCAAGGGAAGAAATTTAGATTTCATTTAGTTATTGAAAAGGTTTAAACAGGGCAGGGATCTTGTAGTAGTCTCCTAGGGCAGCTATAATAAAGTACCACAGATGAGTGACTTAAACAAAAGGAACTTATTTCCTCACAGTTCTAGAGTCTGGAAGTCTAAAATTAAGTGTTGATTTCTCCTGAGTCCTCTCTCGTTGACTGGTGAATGGCTGTTTTCCGGAGTCTTAACACAGTCTTTCTTCTACGACTATCTGTGTCTGATCTCCTATTCTAATAAGAATGCCAATAATACTGGACTAGGGTCTACCTATATGACCTAATTTTACCTTAAGTTTTCTCTAAAAGTCCAGTTTCCAATGTGTAGTCACACTGTAAGGTACTGAAGATCACAACTTTAATAAACGAATTTGGGAGGTGCACAATTTAGCCATGACATATATGATGTGAGTTCAAATTAGAAAAACAAATATCCCATTTGGATAATGTATTGCAGGGAAACGGGCATGGAAGCAAGGAGAATGAGTTAGTGGATATTTACAGTAGCTCAGAAGGGATGGTAGGACTTTGAACAAGGGCGGCAGTAGAAAAGGGAAGGTATTGGACAGATTAAGGATACATGTAGACATGGTAGAGCCAATAAACACTTCTTCCTTATAATAAATGTATTATTTATAGTGGGTTAATTTTCATATCAAATAGCATCTGTATTGGTGTGAGTGTGCACACGTATGCTGACTGTAGCCCAGCAAAGCTTTATTCCTCACTGTTGTATCAATTAAATGAGGATTTTGTTTATGTTGGTAGTCTGCAGTCCTTCCCATGATGGTTCAAAGATGAGGTGCTTCCATCCTTTGACTGACAACCACAGGAGCCTCTTGATCATTGCTTCCAGCTTTCAAAAAGCAGGAGGGAGTCTTGGGCTCAAATTTCCTAAACAACACTGGACAAAAATGGTAATAACTGGAGTCCCTGCATTGTTATTATTAGTCAGTGAGTGTGCATATAGTGTAATACCTCTCAAAGTCTGTTCTGTGGAAGATAATTCATGAAATACTAATATTAGAAGTGGTTGAAGAAATGGATTCAGTGTTTTGTTAATTTAAAGAATGTTGATTTAAACAAGTTACTCTGCTGGTTTACAAATAGACTTCTTGGAATCTTTAAAATACTATGCAACTGCTAGAATGAAACTTAAGGGAAACGCTTCAGATCATTGGAATGGGCAAAATTTTTTGGAGAAGACCCCAAAAGTACAGGAAACAAAAGCAAACATAAACAAATGGGATTGCATCTAATTAAAATGCCCTTGCCGATCAAAGGAAACAATCAAGACAATGAAGACACAACCTACAGAATTTCCATTGTAAATGTTTACATTAACCATTAATAAAGGGTTAATATTCACAATATATAAGAACTCCAAATACTTAATAGAAAAAACTAAATAACACTATTAAAAAATGGGCAATTGACCTAAATAGTCTTTAAAACAAGACATATAAATGATCAACCAATAAATGAAAAAATGCTCAACATAATTAATCAGTAGGAAAGTGTAAATAAAATCTATGATGAGATATCATCTCACTCCAATAAGAATGGCTATTACTGAAAAGACTAAAGATAATAAGTGTTGGAGAAGTTGTGGAAAAAAGGGAACCTTACACACTGGGTTGCTGGGAATGCAGCCATTATGGAAAACAGCATGGAGCATCCTCAAAAAATTAAAAATAGAAGTACCATACAAACTGAGAAATTGCACTACTGGGTATTTATCCTAAGGAAATGAAATCAATATGTCAAAGAGACATTTTCACTCTCTTGTTTATTGCAGTACTATTCACAATAACAAAAAAAATAGATACAACCCAATTGTCCATTGACTCAAGAATAGATGAAGAAACTGTGGTACATATAAAGGATGGAATACTATTCGTCCAGAGAAAGAATGAAATCTTACCATTGTTCTAATACATGGAACTAGAATGATTATGTTAAGTGAAATAAACCAGGCACAGAAAGACTGCATGATCTCACACATACATGTGGAATCTAAAGAAGTTGATCTCATAGAAGTTGACTTTAGAATGATGGTTACCAGAGGATGGGGCCTATAGAGGGAAGCGGGGGATGGGGAAATGTTGCTTAATAGGTGAAGATCATAGTTAGATAAGGGAAAGAAGCTCTGGTACACTACTGCACTGTAAGGTGACTAGTGGGTAGCAATCACATACTGTACATTTCAAAGAGCTAGAAGAAAGGATTTTGAAAGTTTTCAGCAACTGAAATGACAAATGTTTGATGATATATATACCTATATATGCACACACATATATTTAACCTAATTTAAACATTAAAATGTGTACATGTATGAAAATACCACATTAAACCATTAATATGTACAATTCTAATTTTACATATTGGATAAAAACAAATTTAATTAAAAAATAAAATGCCATAAATTGAAGAAAAAGACACCTTTCCCAATATTTTCAGTCAGGTAGCATTCCTTCTTTAAATTGCAATGTGCAAGACTAGCATGCAAAAGAACAACATGGAAAATGGTTGTCTGGTTCCATTTTAAATATTAACCTGTCTATAGTTTAAGATAGTTTTTACTATACTAAGTATGGAGCTTTCTGTTCTAACTTATCTAGGAGTAACTTTTTAAAAATAATAAATATGCATTATAGTTAATCACAATAGGCATAAAAATCTATTACTATCATGTGACTCTGATCTATTGATAATGATACACTTATGTGATAATATGTATTCTATTATACCATATTTTAACCACTAGAAAAAACTTACATTAATCTAGAAGTACTGCATCACACAAATATAATTGTCTCATACTTTTTTTGTATTGTACTGTTTAGTACAGCTTTTAGTATGATAATGTTAATTCAAGAAAATAATCAATGGCTATATACTGTGTTTAAACCTCTAAAATATTTTTATATTACATTGAAATTTCAAAGAATGCTTTATTATGGATCCAGAACTATCCTTATTTGTAATTCTTGAAATATTTTTCAATTGTTTACATGACTATTTGTTATTTGCTGATTTTTCTGTATGTTAATTCATTTTTGATAATTTTCGTTTTGCACATCTCAAATTAATGAGAAAAAATATTAAGTGGTTTTCTTTACCCTTTGATAAATCTCTAGTTTATATTATTCTTTCTACTTTTATCTCTTTTTCTTTTATCGTTTTCTTAATTTCATTATACCTCCCATGTGTCCATTAGTTTTTGTATCTTCCTGTTGTTTTCTTTTCTTTTTTTTTTTCAAATGACCATATTTCAGATTTAGGAATCATGTTTGTGTGCAACTTTAAATGTCTTTTTAAATATGTGAAATACTTCTTTGTTTCAATATATTTAAATCTTATTAAGGACTTAAAATTGTAGCAGCAAATGCCTAGCACATTTTTAGAGAATTCTAAAATTTTTAAACTCACTTGCTATTTTACTTGGTTTCTGATTTTTGCTGTATTAACTGTAATTTAGTTATTTTAATCTGCTTCAGTGATTTAAAGGAAGAACAGTTGGTTTTGGCAGATGGTTTCAGTTTCAGTTCATGATTACTTGATCCTGTAGGTTTGGGCCTGAAGCAACACTCTGCATTATGGAGGAGAGAATATTGTATAGCAATGCTGCTTATCTCCTGTTAAACAGGAAGCAATACAAGTGAGGAAGGTACTTGGGACACAAGATATACCCTCCAAGGACACACCCTCCAGTGACCTGCTTCCTAAAGTGTATATCACCTTCCAATAGTGCCATAGGCTGGTGACCAAACCTTTAGCACATGGTCTTTGAGGGACATTTTAGATCTAAACCATAATAAGGTTTAATCTTTATTTTTCTAATTATTGAAATCAAACAAAATATAGTTTTTACTACAGTCAACATATAAAAATTCTATTACTTTTCCCATCTCCTTACTTTATAATAAACTGAGATCTTCATTGGATTCACTAAATGTATTTTTTAAAATATTTTTGCGTACTTCACTATAGTATTGTATCACTATTGCCAGTGATCTTACCTTAAAATTTCAATGGTACTTTTATTCTTGGGTTTCTTCTTTCACTCATCCTTTTGCCAAAGAAACTTTTCCTAGAGATATGGAGAAGACAATGGGCTTTTTCTTGGGATGGGAAGAAGCCATGTTCCTCTTCCTTCTTGATCATTTTTGATGACCCAGAGGCTTAACACTCAAGAGAGAAAGATCATTTCTTAATCTAGCACGTTAATTCCATGGTTTGAATAATTTCTCATGAAAATTGACAAATTATCTGTTCTTACCTTGTGTTTTTAACTTTTTTGCAATTTGTGAATTTTTAAATGACTTAAATATCAGAAATTGGAGGAAATAGCTTCATCCACAATTGAAATTGAAATTAAATACTTAAGGTCAAAAATAAGATAGCATCCCTAAGTTTGCTGTTTACATCGCAAAGGTGGTAAACTTCTAAAGGATCAGAGTGTGAGTATTTTAAGCTCTCTGGGACATACAGTCTCTGCTGATACCATTAATCAATTCTGCTGTCACCTTGTGAAAGCTGCTGCAGACAATATATAAACAAATGGATGTGGCTGCATTCCAATAAAGCTTTTTCAACATCAGTGACATGCCAGATTTTGTTCCACTGGCAGTGTTTTTCTGACCCTTCCTATAAACCATTACAGTATTGTGATTAAAATGATATCATCAGTCAGAGTTTATTATTGAGTTTCTGTAAATGGCATGAACCACAAGGATATTTTTAATTACCCCAAACTTAATAAAATTTTCGATTTTAGTACTTTGTGTAAGATTTAAAACCAAAAATTGATTATAATCTTTGGAGTTTAAGTAGCTCAGTTACAATGTATTGATTCAGAGATTTTTAGTGGAATAATGATAGACAAGAGGCACATTATATTTTCTATTGAGTAATATCATGAAAGAGAACAGTCAATTTTCCTAATTATTGTATTCAATTAATCTTTATTCCCAAAGAACGAATCTTGGCATGATTATGCCCATTTATAAGGAAACACTCTGTACCATTGCTCATAAGAGGGAAGGTTTAAAATTATGATGAGGTCACATCCATTTCAAATATGTTCTTTCTGTTTGGGTAAGAAGTATGTTAAGGTCCAGAAATGTGAGAGCAAGAGAAAGATAAGACACCCCAACCCTCACAGGGTTTCACCTGGACCTCTGAAAGAATACCCTTACTTATTGGGCAAATCCTTTTAGACAATCACATTAAAGAGAACACTACTGGAGTATTTAATCTTATTTTATTGTTATACCTTTATTTTAGATATGTCTGCTTTTAATTGTTGTCATAACAAATTATTACAAATTTAGTGACTTACAACAGCAGAAATTTACTACCTTACATTTATGCTAGTTGAAAGTCAGAAATGGGTCTTAAACTGAGTAAAAACAAGGTGTTGGAAGGGCTGCAATCCTTTTGTTGGCTCCATTTCTTCTCTGGGCACTGTTTGTCTTTTCTAACTTTCCAACGATGCCCGCATCCCTTGGTTTGTGACTACCTTCTTCCATCTTCAGAGTCAGCAACAGAAGGTAAAGCATTTTTCACATTACATCAATCTGATCTCTCCTTCCCTCTTCCACTTTTAAGGGCCCTATGATTACATGGAACCCACCTGCATAATCTAAAATAATGTTCCTATCTTAAATCAACGGATCAACAACCTTACTTTCATATTCAACCTTCATTTATCTTTGTTATGTAGCCTTGGACATAGTCAGAGGTTCCATGAAATAGGACTTAGTCATCTTGGAGAGTAATAATTCTGTCAAACACAGGATCAAATTGTGCATGAAATTAATCCATAATGAACTTTCCTATAGGGGGGTTGACACAGCCTTTAAGCACCCTTGTCTCTGGTGTACTTGAACAAGCATGTATTTGCTGGAGAAATAGAGCATGTATTTAGGTTCTTAAGCTGTATTTAGGATATTTATCATTTATTTATTTATTAAGAACATGGGTTTTGAAACCTATCCACCAGAACAATGATTGTAAGGTCTATTAACCAGAACAATATCCCTATAACTTAACTCCATGCTTTGTTTACTCTGTAAAATGGGGATGATTTAAAAAAAATCTGTCTATCTTGTTAAGATTGTTATCTTGTTAAGATTGTTGGAAAAATTAAATGATATAGCTCTTAAAGATTCTAGAAGGATGTCTGGAACATGGAAGAGGCTCGGGTACCATGGGGAAAAAAAGCACAGGAGTGTGTTTTATTTCAAATGCTATTTGTTCCTCTACTAATATTATTTGCCTGGAGATCACAGAGGAGATAGGGTGTAGGACAAAATGGGTTTTCTTCACTTCGCTCTGTGCTCATATGGTTTTTCAGGGTGGAGGAAAAAAATCCCCCACCTGTTTATCTGAAATAGATAAACAGATCAACAGGCAAGTGTTTTGGAGAAGAGCAAAGAGGAATTGCTCCCTGAGACTACTCTTTCTTGACACTACTAACACCCCTTCATTTGGTGTAGTTTGGTATATAAAGTGACAGAATTTGGAATATTGGATTTCACCCATATTTTTGGTACCTAAGGCCAGTCCGACATTCTCTTAGACCTCATAATATGATTAACAAGTTTAGCTAAAATTCCACTTTGCCATTATCTTAGTTAACATAGGCAAATATAAGACTAATATCTCCATTGACAGTCACAAATGTTTCCATATATCATGACTGAGATGACTTCATTTGTATGGCTTTAGCACATATAAAAATCTACATTTTCAGGCAATGTTTCCACAGAATTCTTGAACCAAAAGGGGTTACAAATGTGAAGAGATCTCAAATAATTAAAGAATTCTTTTGTAAGTCTCTCTCTCTGACACATTGACCAGATTTAAGTTTGCAAACTTAAGACCCACTTTTCCCCAACTTTACTAATTGACAAATAAAAGTCATAACTATGTACATGTACTATATGATGATTTGATATATGTATGCTTTGTGAAATGATTACCACAAAGTGATTCGCACAACAATCATTACACAGTTACCACTGTACATGTGCATGTGTGCATGTGCTTGTGTATGTGTATAGTGAGAATACCTGAGATCTACTCTCTTAGAAAATATCAATAATATAATATAATATTCTTAATTACAGTCACTAGGCTGTACATTTCCCAGAACTTATTTATCTTCTATATGAAAGTTGGTACCATTTGACTATTTCCCCCACCCCTTAACCACTGGAAATCCCCATTTTACTGTTTCTATGATGGTGAATTTTTAATATTCCATTCATTAATAAGAGCATACAATGTTTGTCTTTTCAGATTGAGGACCTATTTCATGGCAAAGGTCACTTGAGTTCTCACAATCAGCTTCAGCTTCTTTAACACCACATTTTAAACAACTGAGTTAAAGTCACACAGTTATTGCAAGAAGATGGGATGCCTGTATTGTTTTTAAATTTTTAATGAGTACTTATTATTCTGCATGTATTTTTATTGTATTTGAGTAACTGTACTGATCTGAATCACGCTATTTCGTGGTGAAGATGTAGTTTTCCAGTTTTCTCACCAAGTGGTTCACCTCCTCTATTCCTAGAGGATAAACTGAAACTAAAGAAGATTCTTTCATGACATTTTCATGACTAGCAACATAGAAAATGTGTAAAGGAAAAAGTTATTAAGCAGCCTATATGGCCCAGACAGCTTATTTTATTTATGGTTCCCAACAATCATTCAAGAGACACGTTGTTATTCACATTACAGATAAAGAATATGAGATGAAGAGGTTAAGCAACTTAGGCCAATTCCAACAGCTGATAAGCAGCTGAATGCAGATTCTGAGTAAACTCCTCTGAAATCTTTGATGCCAAGCCTAAGATCAATTTACTATACCAGACTGCCTCCTTCAGACCCTAGCTATAAAGTTGACTATACTAGATAGCATGATGCTACCTAATATGTATTAAGTGCTATAGTCAATTGTAAATAGAATTTCCCTGCAGAATTTTAGACCTGTAAATGGGACTCCATGTAAACTGGTAGTACATGATCTGAAAGCCCTGTACCCTGGCAGCAATAGCTTTTCCATTACTCTTCTTGCTACTGATTCAAAATATTATATGAATTTATATAGTAGGAGTGACTGGATTTTACGTGTATGTCAGACAAATCCAAAAATCACAATAACACATACATTTAGGGGAAAAATTACTTTAAGGAGTAATAATGTATGCTTACCTGGCCTCAGATCTATTCTGGAAAAAAAAATACCTCAAGAAGAACAAATCTATCATTTTTATTTGGCCAAAATTCATCTAGTGACCATTTGAGCTCCCCACAAGGTCTAATATGGATATGGGAAGACTGCAGTTAACTTATTTCTCCTTGGAATTTTATATGCTAACCAAATAAACAATTTCTCTCATGTGATCTCATTTCCATTCTAAGTTTTTAAAATATTTCTGCTTTTCATTTTCTTATTTTATTAAGCAAGTGCTTATTCCTTTCCTTGAAAAAAGAATTCTATTTTTCCACTGCGAAAGTCACCCACAATCTTCCATAGTTGCTTATAATCTGGTATTTCTAAATAAATACATCTGGTATTTCTAAATAAAACACCAGAAAACCCCTGAATCACAGTCTGAGGAATTAACTAAAATATCTAGTGGTGTATAAATGACATACTTCACTGAAGGGAGAAACTCTCTTCCTGCATGATATGACTGCTTTTTAGAAATCACAGACAATGCTTATATTATTGTATCTGTGTGGAATGGATCCCTTGTATATTAAAAGCCTAACTGTTCTTCCATCAATGCCCATGTGGAATTCCTTTTAGAGAGAATAAAAATGAGCTCCTTAACAGGCTTCCTCACTCACATACTCCATTGTGTGTACAGACCCACTTAAGACTTGACCCACTTACCACTGTCAGATGGTTCTGATCAATGTCTAAAAGCTGGTTAAAACCTTGGTATTAGGAGATTAAGGGAAATAACAGATTTTCCTAGTTCCCTAGAGAATGTGTGTTTGTGTGTGTGCGTGTGTGTATTTTGACAAAATGGGCTAATATTTTAGTTTCTTCTCCAAACTTATGACAATAAAATTACATATTCTCATCTAACAAGACAGTGAAACTTGATAAAACTAGTCAGTAACAATTGCATTTTATACTAAAATAATAAAAAGAACTGTTTTTTGTTCATGTGAATGTTTTCTTGCTTAATAAAACGACTAAGGGCTCCAGAGCCTGTGTGCTTCACCAGTCTGCATGTAGAACCACAAAGCCAACATGTAATGGTCCAAGCCGCTGGGCCCCTATCCATACTGCTTGCCTCATCGGCACTCTAGGAGGTTTACCTGGTCTTCAGGTCAATCCAGCTCTGCTTCCTGCTCTCCTTGGCCACCCACTCTGTCTCCCTTTCTGTTTTTAATGGATAGAAAATTATTATTCTCCTCTTCTTGTTACACAGTCTCTTTGTGTGAACTCATGGCTTCCTCTGTAGGTGATATTCCTGGTTTTAGACCTGTGGTCTCTCTGGCTGCAGGACAGTGGTATTGATAATCTCCCTGGAAATTTAAACCACAACCCAGGCTCCAGCTGAACATGTAGGGTCCAGTCTCATCTGTCTTCTGAGCCTCTTAATATGAAAGATTATCCAGTGACTGAGCAAAGACATGGGGAGCACTCCTATGGGGTTTTAATACTTTCTATTCTTTACTGGTACATGCAATAAATTTTCTTATTTAAGACAACATAAAATTATTTTCATAAAAATTATGTTCATGCTTGATCATTGTACCAAACTCACAAAAAATGATAAAATTCTACTTATTAAAAACTTAATTGCTGCTTCCAGTTCAATATTGAACTTTAAACACTTGATAAAAATATCTTTATCCTTCCTCCACAACTGCTCTTTCTATAGACAGGGGTTTATTTCCGTTTTTATTCACACCCTAATAATCACTGAACTTCTTTAAATTCACACATTATTTTCTTTTTCTTTCTCTCTAATGTGAAATGATCCAAGGCTGGGGTTGGTGGGTATATTAGAGATGTCTTGTCCTGCAACCCTTTCCTTAAATGCTTCATTCTCTTAAGGACTCTGCTGTTGCTCTTTGAGTCACAAAATGTCCATGTGTCCCAGCTACTTGGTACTCCCTTAGTCCTATGGGTTGTTTGTTTGCTCAGTCTAAGGAAAATTTTCCAATTGCCTGTATTGCTTTGACTAGAACCTGGGTGGTCTAGAGAAATCCTTTGCTTTTTGTTAAATCAGTTCCTCAAGAGAACTTGCTAACAACAGCTTCTGGAATAAGGCTCTAACAGGGTGGTTAGGTATAAGTAACCACAAATGAGGCACCGTGGAAGAAGTTAACTTTCGTAAAGCTGACGAAATATGGCAAAGCTACATTGCTAACCTTGATTTTTTTGTTCAATATACTAAGTGTCCATCGGGAGCACGGGACCCCATCTGCTGCTCTGGAATCACCATTGCCGGGCCGGGCTCGGGCCTGACCCAGGGCAGCCCCAGTTGTGAACCCATACCCGCCAAGTCATAGGGCCGCCATATCCAGGTCCAAGCACAGGCCTGCACCCTGTCCCTGGTCTCGTCTCAGGCCGGCACCCACGCTGTTGCTGACCATCTAACAACAACAGGTTACCTTTCCCACAAACATTGATTATCCCTGATCTGGAGGCAGTGGGTCAGCACCCTTCTTGGGACACAGAATTACCAAGTACCTGACAGGCATTAGACTACTGAACAATAGAAAGTTTGAATAGTACAATATAATTTTACTGCAGAACTTTCTTTCTCTTTTTCTTTTTTTTAAATAGTACTATTACAATTATTCCTAATATACTTATCACATTCCCACTTCTTTCTTATTTATATTCTTATCATTCTATCACCCTCTAATATAGCTGTGTCCTTGGAAACTCATTCTCTTTTCTCATGCTAAAAACTTATTTCCTTTAATTCCACTCTCATTATTCCTATGACATAGTACCTCTATAGACTCACTTCCTATCTCATTAACGTTATATTCTAAACCCCATCAGCATCTTCTTTTTCTGCTATTTGAAATTGTGGTCCTTATTGAAGACTATCGATTACGCAGTAGATAATTTGAACTCATTTCTGTATATTATAATGCAGTTAATATGTAAATAGGTTCTATATGGTTTAAGGACATATATTGTTTATATGGGATACTGCTAATAATAATCTCTTTAAGGCCAGGTATTGAAAATCTGCAGGGACACTATAAGTCTTTATAGGAAAACTGTGATCCCTCTGATTCCCACTGCTAGAGGGGAAGATACACAAGCAACATGAGAAAACACAGGAAGAAAGTGTCCCAAACAAACCTAGACGATATATCAAGAGAACCCAATGACAGCATGGTGGAAGGAATGTCAGAAAGGGAGTTCAGAATGTTCATAATTAAAATGATCCGAGAAGAGAATGATGTGACGAAAGAGCGAATGCAGGCTATGAATAATCAGCTAATAGAGCAATTGCAGGAAGCAAAAAGTCATTTCAATAAAGAGAGAGAAATTCTGAAAACAAAAACAAAAACAAAAACAGAAATCCTTGAAGGAAACAAGGAAATGAAGGAAACAATAAACCAAACTAAAAACTCAATAGAAAGCATAACTAACAGAATAGATCACTTGGAAGACAGAATCTCAGACAATGACGACAAAATATTTAATCTTGAAAACAAAGTCAAACAAACAGTGAAGATGGTAAGAAATCATGAGCAGAACCTTCAAGAAATATGGGACATCATGAAAAGACCAAATTTAAGAATTACTGGGATTGAGGAAGGCACAGAGATACAAACCAAAGGAATGAATAATCTGTTCAATGAAATAATATCAGAAAATTTCCCAAATATGATGAATGAGATGTAAAATCAAGTACAAGAGGCTTACAGGACACCAAACGCACAGAATTACAACAGATCCACACCGAGGCACATTATAATGAAAATACCTAACGTAAAAAATAAAGATAGAATTTTAAAGGCTGAGAGAGAAAAGCATCAGATTACCTACAGGGGGAAGCCAATACGGATATCAGCAGATTTTTCAGCCCAGACCCTAAAAGTAAGAAGGGCCTGGAACAACATATTTCAAGCTCTGAAAGAACATGGATGCCAACCAAGAATTTTATACCCGGCGAAACCTATCTTCAGATTTGATGATGAAATAAAATCCTTCCATGATAAACAAAAGCTAAAAGAATTCACAAATAGAAACCCTGCCCTACAGAACATTCTCAGCAAAATATTACAAGAGGAAGAAATGAAAAACAATAATGTTAGTCAATAAGGGGAGGAATTACCCTAAAGAAATAGCCAATCAAAGAGAAACCAAGTTAAGTTAAAAGCCCAAAAAAAGCCAAAATGATGGGAAATACAAGTCGTATCTCAATAATAAACCTGAATGTAAATGGCCTAAACTCATCAATCAAAAGACTGGCAGATTGGATTAAAAAGAAAGACCCAACAATATGCTCCCTTCAAGCGACTCATCTCATAGAAAAGGACATCCGCCGACTAAAGGTGAAAGAATGGGAAAAAACATACCATGCACACGGACTCAGTAAAAAAGCACGGGTCTCCATTCTCATTTCAGATAAAGCAGACTTTAAGCCAGAGTTGGTCAGAAGGAATAAAGAAGGTCATTTCATACTGCTCAAGGAAAGCATAAATCAGCAAGACATAACAATCATAAATATTTATGCCCCAAACAATAGTGCATTCATGTATGTTAAAGAAATCCTCCTCAATTCCAGGAACCAAATAGACCATAACACAATAATACTAGGTGACTGTAATACACCTCTCTCTCTACTGCACAGATCCTCCAAACAAAAATTGAACAAAGAAACCATAGATCTCAATAACACAATCAATAAATTAGATTTAACAGACATATATAGAATATTCCATCCATCAACAAGTGAATACACTTTCTTCTCAGCAGCATATGGATCCTTCTCTAAAATTGACCATATGTTATGCCACAAAGCTACTCTTGGCAAATACAAAAACACAGAGATACTACCTTGCATTCTATCAGATCATAATGGAATGAAATTAGAATCAAAAATAAAACACAAAAAAGAAACTATGCCAACACTTGGAGATTTAAATAATACTCTATTGAACAATGCATGGATAACAGAGACATCAGGGGGGGAATTAAAAAATTCATAGAGGTAAATGAGAACA
>JAJEJO010000882.1:382347-416767 GCA_020662805.1 Glaucomys volans | reverse complement strand
AAAAAATAAATAAAATTGATAAACCCTTAGCCATGCTAACAAAGAGAAGAAGAGAAAAAATTCAAATTACTAAAATTTGAGATGAAAAAGGAATTATCACGACAGACACTACTGAAATACAAAACGTAATTAGAAATTATTTTGAAAATCTATACTCCAACAAAATAGAAAAGCTTGAAGACATTGGCAGGTTTCTAGAGACATATGATCCACTCAAACTGAATCTATAGAACATACACAATTTAAATAGACCAATTTCAAGCTATGAAATAGAAGAAGTCATCAAGAGCCTACCCAAGAAAAGTCCAAGGCCAGATGGATTCTCAGTTGAGTTCTATAAGACCTTTAAAGAAGAACTCATTCCAGTACTCCTCAAAGTATTCCATGAAATAGAAGAGGAGGGAACCCTTCCAAACTCATTCTATGAAGCCAATATCACCCTGATACCAAAACCCGACAAAGACATATCAAGGATAGAAAATTTCAGACCAATATCTCTAATGAACATAGATGCAAAAATTCTTAACAAAATCTTAGCAAATTGCATACAAAAACATATCAAAAAGTAGTGCACCATGATCAAGTGGGTTTCATCCCAGGGATGCAAGGTTGGTTCAACATCCGGAAATCTATAAATGTAATTCACCACATCAACAGGCTTAAAGTTAAGAACCACATGATTATTTCAATAGATGCAGAAAAAGCATTTGATAAAATACAGCACACCTTCATGCTCAAAACACTAGAAAAAATTGGGATAGTAGGAACATACTTCAACATTGTAAAGGCTATCTACACCAAGCCCACAGCCAACATTATTCTAAATGGAGAAAAACTGAAAGCATTCCCTCCAAAAACTGGAAGTAGGCAGGGATGCCCTCTTTCACCACTTCTGTTCAACATTGTCCTTGAAATTCTAGCCAGAGCAATTAGACAGACTAAAGAAATAAAAGGGATATGAACAGGAAAAGAAGAATTTAAACTATCGCTATTTGCAGATGATATGATTCTATATTTAAAGGAGCTGAAAAATTCAACCAGAGAACTTCTAGAACTCATAAATTAATTCAGCAATGTAGCAGGATATAAAATTAGCACTCATAAATCTAATGTGTTCTTATTCATAAGTGATGAATCCTCTGAAAGAGAAGTTAGGAAAACTACCCCATTCACAATAGCCTCAAAAAAAATAAAATACCTGGGAGTCAATTTAACAAAAGAGGTGAAAGACCTCTACAATGAGAACTACAGAACACTTAAGAAAGAAATTAAAGAAAACTTAAGAAGATGGAAAGATTTCCCATGTTCTCGGATAGGCCGAATTAATATTATCAAAATGGCCATACTACCAAAAGCACTATGCAAATTCAATGCAATTCCAATTAAAATCCCAAAGACAGACCTCATAGAAATAGAATAAGCAATCATGAAATTCATTTGGAGGAATAAGAGACCCAGAATAGCTAAAGCAATACTTAGCAGGAAGAGCAAAGCAGGTGGAATCACAATACCAGACCTTCAATTATACTACAAAGCAATAGTAACAAAAACAGCATGGTATTGGCACCAAAACAGGGAGGTAGACCAATGGTACAGAATAGAGGATACCCAGACAAACCCACAGAAATACAATTATCTCATACTTGACAAAGGAGCCAAAAACATACAATGGAGAAAAGATAGCCTCTTCAACAAATGGTGTTGGGAAAACTGGAAATCAATATTCAGCAAAATGAAAATAACCCCTATCTCTCACCCTGAACAATACTCAACTCACAATGGATCAAGGACCTAGGAATTAGATCAGAGACCCTGCACCTAATAGAAGAAAAAGTGGGTCCAACTCTTCATCATATCCATCATATCGGCATAGGTCCAGACTTCCTCAACATGACCCCCAAAGCACAAGAAATAAAAGAAGGAATCAATAATTGGGATAGATTCAAACTAAAAAGTTTTTACTCAGCAAAGGAAACAATCAGCAATGTGATGAGAGAGCCTTCAAAGTGGGAGAAAATCTTTGCCACACACACTTCAGATAGAGCACTAATATCCAGAACTCATAATGAGCTCAAAAAACTTTACAGCAAGAACACAAATAACCCAATCAATAAATGGGCTAAGGAAATGAGCAGACACTTCACAGAAGAGGATCTACAAGCAATCAGCGGATATATGCAAAAATGTTCAACATCTCTAGTAATAAGAAAAATGCAAATCAAAACTACCCTAAGATACCATCTCACCCCAATTAGAATGTCTATTATCAAGAATACAAGCAACAATAGGTGTTGGTGAGGATGTGAGGAAAAAGGTAACTCATACATTGTTGGTGGGGTTGCAAATTGGTGCAGCCACTCTGGAAAGCAGTATGGAGATTCCTTAGAAAACTTGGAATGGATCCACCATTTGACCCAGCTATCCTACTCCTTGGCGTATACCCAAAGGACTTAAAATTTGCATATTATAGTGATGCAGCCACATCGATGTTTATAGCAACCCAATTCACTATAGCTAGATTGTGGAACCAACCTAGATGCCCTTCAATAGATGAATGGATAAAGAAACTATGGTATATATACACAATGGAATATTATTCAGTCATAAAGAATAATAAAATTATGACATTTGCAGGTAAATGGATGGAGTTGGAGAGTATCATGTTAAGTGAGATAAGCCAATCCCAAAACAACAAAGGCCAAATGATTTCTCTGCTTGGTAGTTGATGGCACATAACTGGGGGGAGGGGGGAGGGGAAGAATGGAGGAAGCATGGATTGTATAGAGGAAAGTAAGGGGAGGGGGTGGGGAAGGAAAGATAATAGAATGTGACAAACATCATTATACTATGTATATGTATGAATATGCAAATGGTGTGATTACACTTTGTACACAACCAGAAAAACAATAGTTGTACTCCATTTGTATCCAATGAACCAAAAATAAGATTCCAGGAGAGGAAATTTTAAGTGAAATATTCTGCCACTAGACATCTCTTTGATTTTAGTCCAAAGGAGTAAGCAGAAAGGTTGTTTATTTGTAAACATTTGTTCTTCCTGTATATTGAAGTCTATTTTCTAAGAGAATTTATAAGTTGTCTTTGTAAGATATTAAATACCTGAGTCTGACAAATATTTTCTGTTTCTGATACATAAGGAAAATAAAACTATGCTATTTGTTGCCTTATGTGATAATATATAGAATTTCAACTCAAGAAATAATAGTAATGATTATGAATTTTGGGGGGTACTCCTTCATAAAATTTATATATATGTGTGTTTATGATTTCTCTGATGAATAATTTAATCTGTTTC
The DNA here is from genome assembly GCA_020662805.1 of Glaucomys volans. NCBI lineage: Eukaryota > Metazoa > Chordata > Mammalia > Rodentia > Sciuridae > Glaucomys > Glaucomys volans. The sequence goes on along the minus strand of JAJEJO010000882.1, from coordinate 413,454 downwards.
AATGTGATTTAAAAATGGAAAAGAACAATAATTATATTAACATTGATATATATTGATATTATCTTAACATATTAACATTGATATGTATATATATATATGATGAAACATATTATTGGTGACTCTAAATCAATTCTACCTATACTTGGGTAGAAACTGAAAGATTCTATAACATTTACATTCTTTTGTATATAATTAAACTTAGCATTTGTATGCAATGTTATATCTTTGCTACCTTTTTTGCACAGGTTACTTATTTGATCCTCTTACCAAAGTTATGAGGTAGGTGAGGTACTTAATATTAGTTTCATTTTGCAGGTGAGGAAACTGAGACTAAAGAGTCTATATGGCTTAGGAGTAAGGTTTTAGAGTTAGTTATACTGGCACCATTCATTCATTCAATGGATAGACAGCCCACAGTGATCATCCTGTATAAAGAGGGAGATTATGGCAATGAATAAGATAGAACATGTTTCTAAATCTATGTCTCCTAATTCTTATTTCTGTGCCTTCTCAAATGGGTTACATGGGCTCTTTATTCTGGCAAAGTAATTTTTTTTTTTTTGTTATTGGGGATTGAACCCAGGGGCACTTGGCCACTGAGTCACATCCCCAGCCCTATTTTGTATTTTATTTAAAGACAGGGTCTCACTGAGTTGCTTAGGGCCTCGCTAAGTTGCTGAGGCTGGCTTTGAACTCCCGATCCTCCTGCCTCAGCCTCCCAAGTGCTGGGATTACAGGTGTGCACCACCACGCCCAGCCTGGCAAAGTAATTTTTTAAAAAGTCGTAAATGTAAACTATAATTTCCAAATTTCATTCTAGGCTTTGCCACACTTGTACAGAGAATTGTTGAAAACATCCATATTGATAATAGATATTTCTCTAAATATCTAGATACTATCTGCTATCTTATCAGAAGAGAAGGTTCCAAGGTACAAAAAATATCTTGGAGTGCTTAAAACCCTGTATAGTGATATCTTGACAGGAAGATAACAAGTTTTTTTTGTTTTTGTTTTTGTTTTTGTTTGTTTTGTTTACTTTAGCAGGTAACACTTTCGATCATAAGTGACCCTGCTGCTTGTTGCTGAAGGGTCACATGAGTAAATAGTGTGTGTTAAGATAGCTCAGACAGCCAGAAAAAAAAACTATGAAAAAGTTAATTTTTCTTCTTTAGAAAAAAGATTTTTTCCCCAATCATCATGTGCAGAGATAGTTCTTGTTATGTTTCAACTGATAGTTAATACTAAAGTGAAAAAACTGTTAGTCTTGGGTATGTTATTGGTACAGTGACTATATGATTTTTTGTCCAAATTGGGATACTCAATTATACAATGTGGAACTATTAATAATTATGTTGATGCAAGAGGCATAAACTTGCAACCCTCCCAATCCAATCAGGACTAATCTTCACCCTGCTGAGGAGACAGTCCGTTGTTGAGCAAATCACTACAGTATGCCATCTTCCTCATTTTCAAATGTTCGAGTCTAATGGTTTTTTCCAAATCTGACCTTCATTATTTTAGGGACTTCTGAATATACTACTTTCTTCTTCCAGTTAAACAAGAAATTGCCTGACTGAATCAGCAGGATGCTTTTGGCTATGCTCTTTTGGCTTTTCCCTTTCCTTCTTCTTGTCAATTATCTCAGCATTCACAGAAAAAGTAGATGTAGGGGGCTGATATTATTCAAGCCTATATGAACATTTTTGAAACATTCTTTGCATCCAGAAGGATGGAATTGGCTAAGTCTATGTTATGTGCTTTAAAATAATCAATGGGACCAGTTTCTGTGGAATCCAGAGAAGTTACTGAGAAGGAATGGTCAGGGAGTCAAGGATAGGGAAAAGTGGAGAAGAGATGGATATGAAAACTAAGAAAGCAGTAAAATAAAAAAGTGACTGCTTTCTAGACATCAAAAAATGTCTCCAAGATATAGATAATAGTCATTGTGAAAAGGAACAGATATTAGAGATAGAAGCTGAAGCTACATAAAATGTATTAACTCAAATAGTTTGTGAAAGATTGGAATCAAGATGTCTCCATCATTTCTAACAAGATGATGCTAATCATGGAGATGGAACCACTGAAAAGAAGGAGCATTGCCAGGTGCAGTGGTGAACACCTGTAATCCCACAAATTGGGAGCCTGAGGCAGGAAGAGGGCAAATTCCAGGCCACACTTGGCAACTTAGTAAAACCCGTCTCAAATTTTTAAAAAGTATTGGGGTTATGGCTCCATAGTAAAGCAACCCTGGGTTCAATCCCAGTACTTAAAAATAAAAAAAGCTGGATGCAAATGTGGGACATGCTGAGCTTGAATTGACTGTGCACTATTAAGACAAGTAAATTTCCTGGGAGGACTTTTTTGTTGTTTATTTGGCTTTTTTGTTTTGTTTTGTTTTGTTTTGTTTTGTTTTGGAGTCTGCTAGTTTCTGCCTCAACATCCATTCTCCTTTCTCCTCTGTATTGACAAAATGAAAAATATACTTGGTTAGGCACACACATTTTCCAACCTCCATGACATTTATATGACATAAAAGATGTAATGAGATGTGAAAGAAAGATGTCAGAATTTGGGGAAAAAACCCTTAATAGAGCTGGACCCAGATAGCTACTATTCTTTTTTTATTTTTCCCTTTCCTTCATCTTGTCCCCTTTGATCGTAAATCAAGTGATACACGTATGATATAAATATGTCATAGCTATACATTCCTCATATTTCAATACAAATTAACATTTTATTAACTGAAAAATATACAGAACATTGGTCTGATGTAGATTGTGTGATACAGACAGATGAGGACAGGCTTTGCCAAAAAGAACAGTATAGAAAGAAAACTAAAGGTAAGAGCAGTGTGTGAGGTTTGGGGAGTATAATCATTATCTAGCTTTTCTAAAATTTTACTAAATTCTCAAATTTAATAATTCAGAGCTAGAAACAGAGTCTAGAAATATTTGAGATTCAGGGTATGCCCTTGTGATTGAAATACAAAATGGTTAAACATTTTTATTTATTGAATTGACCAGGTGTTTTGGCCTCTGTAACCATATCACCTGATGATATTGGCATCATCTGGGCACATTAGGTTTTTTTTGTTACATTTTTTTAGACTCACTAATGATCTCAGCTCTGAGTTTATAAAGTCAGTAACATTAGTCTCCTACTAGCTTATTTTAATGTTTCTTGGTGCACTGGTTTCTCGATTTATAAAATATGAAGTACATTATTTCTCAGTTACATCTGGTAAATTATTTTGTACAATAGCCGGTTTTGAGATTCTAGAACAAAAATATTCATATTATGTGTCTTAGTATTAGTATACTATGGATTTTATGCAAAGAACAGCATGGATAAAATGAACTGAGACAGATTTGTAAAGCCAGTATTAAACATCTGACATGATTTAAGAAGAAACTGAAACTAAGTATTAATTAATTTTAGTCTGACTCCTTCAGTCATCTAGAATCTGAACCAGTCATGAGAGACCAGAATATAAAGTAATCCCTTAAATTGGAATGCTAAATCAGACATTGACATTAAAACTGTGTGTATTTTGTGGATATTATGCTTGAATTAAGACTGAAACATATACTTTTTATATTATCATTTAGATTTACTGACATGTTCTGCATATGCATTTAGATATGGATACTTATATATACACATAAATATACATATATATGTACATACTTACATACACAAATTCATACATATATATGCACACAGATATTTTACTTCCAAGTTTAGGTTTGTTGTTAGAAAAATTATAGATCTTTTCAAGCATTAATGAATTTAAGTCAATAGGTTTGCTATCTTAAAAATAAAACATAAACATTTTTTAGAGCTAGATTTTTTTATTATAAGGGTAAGGTTAGTAGAGTGAAACAGACATTATTACCTCATGTGCATATATGACTGCATGACAGATGCGATCCTACAATATGGGCAATCAGAAAATTGAGAGATTACACTCCATTTATGTATGATTTATCAAAATGTATAATTTCATTCTACTGTCATTATAACTAATTAGAGCAAATAAAAAAATTTAAAAAGGGTAAACAATAGATAAAATAATCCAAGAGGTTTAATAAATGCAATTCACAAATAAAAAGCACAAAATATGTAAATATTTTGATGCAAATGTACCTTCTCAAGGATTATGGGAATCACATGATATTTTGGTTTCTCTCATAACTTGTCATAATGCTTATTCCATAGGAAATATTTATAAAAGTCTTTGTCACTCATAGCATCCTATTTGTCAGTTGATAATACCTTGTATTCACATAGTACTTTGTACCCTAGCACTTTAATCTTTAGTCATTCGCAGACCATAGTTCTGTGCGTTAGACAAAATGCATCTCCCTTTTATATGGGGAGATTAATGTAGACAAGATAAGTAATTGCCCCCAAAATGCATAGGGCAGAAGCCAAATTCTAAAGCATCTTTTTTCTACGACAAAAGTTATGATAAAAAGTGTTTCAACTGTTGAAAAAAATTGTGGGAAAAACTCAAAGAATTGATTCTTCTTTTAAAAATATAATAATTATCCTATTTTTCCTGATCAAAATGTAGCTCTACAATTTCTCTAAGACCTTTTTTATGTGAGAGCCAACAACAGCTAACTGTCAACAATTTCACAGTACCAGGTTTATCCTTTAAATGAACGACAGAGTGCAAAAGCAGATGGGCTGCTATATACTCAAGGTAATTTGATTCATTTCCCCAAATCATCAGTCTTCAAAATGCCTCATTACTAACCCACTTCCAAGTTTCCCCTTGACATGATAACAATTAAATAAACCCAGAGCCAAACCGACTTGGATGACATCGTTAGGGCGACCTCTGCATCCATTCCTTGTTTTTCCTGCCATCGTGAAGTCTACACACAAAAAAAAATATCTGGGTCTCTTCATGATACAAGCCTAGAACTGTTTCCAGGATGCCCAGAATGGCATTCCACATGGTAACTGGAGTACCAAGTAAGAGATGGCAGAGAAATTATTCATGCCTCAAACAAACTAAAGATCTTCCACCCTGCAATTTGGGCTTTAACTCAAAGTCCTACAGAAAGAGACACATTCAGGCGCTTGTGTGGTCCCATATTGGCAGGGGCCATAGGAAAAACAAAGCAATGCATGAGGCATCAGAGACAAGCCTACAGAACTAAATGCAACTAAGGCACCAAATCATCAGTCCACATCCACCCCTTTCTGTTGTAATGCATGCTCTTTTAAATTTAGTGATGTGTTCTTGGCCAAAATGCAACATAGTATGTTCTTTCATTCTTGAGTTTTCCATTCAGAACACTGTGTTCCAAAGGGACTGGTTTCCACCATGAAAAAATGTTTGATATGGTTATGTGAATGGAAGAGAAATCATTTAAATCTCCTTTCACACTAACGGGATTCAAATCCTTACCATGAAAAAGTAAGAAAACAAGAAGTCAGTGCACAAAGGAAAAAATACCAACAACCAGCTCTATTTATAGCCCAAGAAATTAAAATCAAACTTACAATTGAATAGAATTTTTCACATATGATTGGTAAACACTTAAAATTAATTGAAAATAAACTTTACAACTCAGTGCTGTTAAGATGTGAGGAAACGGTTTCAATAACTGATCATCAACATGTAAACTGACAAAATATTTTTGGAAGGCAACCGGCAATTTTATCAAAAATATTTAACACGTTTGAGAGAATTTCTATATAAAACAGTATGATGTATTTTGACATATTATCCACCAGAAAGTACGTTAAGAGAATATACTCAGGGCTAATTGGTTGGATGTCTACTCAGATTGGTCAGTTTCATGATGTGGTAATTGTAAAATATTTTGACTTTGACTCCTGAATATATGCCAGCACTCATTTGAATCTACCTCATAGTAGGCATTAGTGAGTTTTTAAAATTAATTATTTGGTAAGTGGTAAATGGTCTTTCTGCCTTAATTTTCATTTATGTAACTTTTGTTAAGATTGAACATGTTTTCATGTTTCCTCAGCATTTAAATTTTTCTTTTGTACTTTGCCTTTATTTTACTTTAATTTTTGTTAGAAAAAGTTCTCTTAGTGATTCAGATTGTAGCATTCATTATAACTATTTTTCCCATTTGGTCTTTGTATTTTACATTTTTTAATAATATGGATTTTCAAAATGTTCTTTAAGGTCAAATACAACAATTTCTTTGTAATTGTATATATAAAGCATTTAATTTTTTCTTGGCAGCATAATTATTTCTCTATTATGTTTGTTTCAGTAACACAGAGCATTTAAATTTTTTAATTTTTAGTGAAACATCACTTTTTCCCCCTTTAAAGCATGTTCATTTACTAAGAAAGTTGTTCTTTGTTAAACAAAATAAATATTTATCTAGGTTGAATTACAAATACTTACCTTTTTAATACAAGGGACGTGTATTTGGATGTATGTGTGAGGTAAAGACATTTTTTAACAGAAATCAACTTCAAACATTATGTGTTATTTTACATTCATTATGTAACAAGTACTGATTCAACACAGGAATGGGCTTCCCATTCTGTTCTGTTCTTCAGTTTATAGGTTAAAGGTAATTGCTTTAACCTACCTAATTCAGTTAAAAGTAATTGCTTCAGCTTTTTTTAATTCTTTAGTTATCTGAGATGGTATAATTTGCTGTTTGTTTTCCTTTTCAGTATTTTTGTCTATACTTACACATTTTATGTCATCTGTACTTCATAGAGTGCTAAAAAGAATAAAATAAAACTTGATTTAAGTTGAAAAGCAGAATATTTTTTCATGAGTAGTTCTCCAATCTAGGTCTGTGATATGCAACTCCCATTTACTCACCATATTCTTTAAACTGTTTCTAAGAAAAATTTATAGTTTTCTTCAATTAGCCATTAGGACTAATTGCCATTAGTCCCCCACACTAATGTGATGATTCTATTTGTCATCCCAAGTAGGACACTTGTAAATGTGAGAGAAGGTTTCTTAATAATTACACCATGCTAACAGCATGGGCCAGTACTGCCTAGACCCAGTAGGGACAAAAGTTGCTTTTCGCCACACTTTCCTATATCTCTACCTCCACCCCGCTACACACCTGCCTAACAATATACAATCACAGTTTTAAATCATACCTTGCTGCTTCATGCCACCAATGCCTTTGCATGAATGTCTCCTCTTCTTGTAATGTCTTTATCTTTGTTCAATTCGTCTCCAATTTTTCCATCAAGATGTAACTCCCGTAGAGGTTCCTCTCAGAAACCTACCCTGAATCTTCATTAACCATCTCTTCATTTATGCCAGCTCTATTGCTTACACATGATTAATGCAGATAATTGGAACCTGAATATATGTATTCTATATTGTTTTATGGGGAGCTGATAATTCTTTTGATATTCACCTTTTTTTGTTAGAGGGTAGGCAACGGATATAACTTGTAGATTTGAGGAAAGGTGTGACTTCATTTTTTAATTCTTTGGATGTGACAAGCTGGTGAATATGCTAAATAAAGAAACCATAGCTAATGAACAACTTGTTGCAAATAAAGGGTAGTGAAGGTCTGGGATATTGAAAAAATGCAAAAATACAAAAATCATTAGTCTTTGCTTTTATAATGTGTGCTATTTTTAAAGCAGAATATTTCTCTTCTTGATTATTATGTCCTCAGGCTCAAACAAACCATAATCTGGAACTACTGAGCACATGTCAGCTAACATGAGAAGCAGAATTCTAGTCTGGGACTGTGCAGGGAGAAAGCATGGTAGGAAGGTAAAACTAGACTCTGTAACTAATCAAATAAAAACTATTCATTTTGAAGCTAAAATACTTTTTGGTTTTTTAATTTTATTTTTGCAGTAGTAGAAAATGAACCCAGGGTCTCACACATTCTAAGGAATCATCAGTAAGCTACAGCCCCAGCCCTTTTTGCTTTCATTTTTTAAGACAGTATCTCCCTAAGTCACCCAGGCTGGCCTCAAACTTATGATCCTCCTGCCTCAACCTCTGGGAGTAGCTGAGATTACAGATGTGTGCCCACCACACCAGTCTAAAGTATACCATTGTAATTCTATAATGTTACACTTTCACTCAAATAGCAGATTGTTATACTTAGGACTCATACCTTCAATAGCTTGAAGGAGACAATTGACCAGATGACAGATTTAAATTATTGTGCCCATTGTCAGTTACTAAATGAAAATTAACTCATGGCAAATTCATATCATGTGTCTGGAAGGGAAATGTCTATGTTTTCTTTAAAGCATCCTTGAGATCAAGCTTCTGGCATGCAAATGGAAAATAAGTTGGAGAATATTAATAAATGTTAATAAAACTTGAAGAAGTATTAGACTATAGAAATTGCATGGGAAAATTTTTGTTCTGGAAAACAGCTTGAAATACTTGTCCCTTAAAACTCCATAGATGATTTCCATATTCACATCTATATTTGTCATGCCAGAAAAGGATGAAAGGGAGGAAGGAAAGGAATGTCAGCGTCTGGGAAAGAACAGGAAACCCTGATGTGCTTTAGGGATTCAGGTTTTACATCATACATATTCAAGATGTTAACTCACACCAAAGACAGATCATCAAGTGTCCCCCTTAATTACATATATTCACTATTGTGGAAAAACTTGCAGAGTTAAACTCAGTGTTTTCTTCAGTATTTCTTCAGGATATTTGACAAATCCACAGTTGATATAAAATTGCAATTGGAAATGCTTCTAAAAGAAGTGCCACATTTTCCATGTATTCATTGGTTTCTAGCTATATTTGTGCCTTGATTTCTTAATAATCACTTAGACAATAAAGATGGTAATAATCTACAATGGAAATAATGATTTGAGAATTAAAATTACTGAAGAGCAGTACTGACTATCCTGTTCATTTAAGAACTTTCCATGGAACAATGATTTTCAAATTAAGTTCTTATCTCTTCTATCATAAAATTGTCATGGGAGAGTTGCTGTTGGGAAAGTAACTTCCTTGTGAATGAGCTCAGTCCTTCACTGCAGCATGCCACAATCATTAGCATTTGTAAAATCTCTTTCAAAAATTTATAAAGATGTAAATTAAAATATCTCCATTGGAGCCTATGTGACTAAAGGCAGAGATGGGCTAATTGAACTCACATAGTGGCGCAGTTCAGTGAAATTAAGTTATTAAGTTGCTATTATGAACAATCAAATATCACAGGACTTTCATCTTTTTTCAATATTATTGTTAAGATCTAGGTTAGAAATAAATTTTCAGGTAATCTATGTAAATAAAAATATTACAGATTTAAACTACTTTGATAGAGTTTATGCCCACGAAAGGATGTGAAATTATTTTTATATTTCTAAATGTTATATTTGGCTTTACATAGTTAACATAGATTAGCAACTAAATTTTTCCTTCTTTAATCCAAATACTATTTATCTTATAGTCACAGCATAAATTTTATTTTTTATTATTAATTATTAATTTTTAGAATGTTAGAGAACAAGGAGGAGAACAGATTTTGAAAGACTGAAAAAAGTCACCCCTTCCTTTTTTTTCAGTGCTAGGGATTAAACTCAGCCAAAACAAAAACTCAACTTTTGCAATTGAAATGTTGAATAAATTATTTGACTCATGGAAAGTGTATTGAGAATCATTCATTTCTCACATCTTTGCCAAAAATAAATATAAAAACCTCAGGAATACATAGAAAACCCCCAGGTACACAGAATTTATGATAACTAAATTGAGAAAATTTGAAAATCAATTAAAAGATATATTTAAAAAGGTAACTACTAATGTCAACAAGACATGATAAGGTGTGAAATCCAGTTGTTGAACTCCATAAGCAAGTGTGGAAAAAAGTAAGACCTATTTCCTTTTCCTCCTGGACACACAGTATTCCTCATTTCCCTCTGGGTGCACAGTAAAATGGTATTCCACACCCCTTGCAGTTAGAGAAGTCAGGTAACTGAGTCCCAACCAATGAAAAGTGGACCAAAGAGATGTGCACCATGTCCAGAGCTCACTGCATGAGCCTTCCAGACAGACAAGCTCCTCTCTCTCTCTCTCTCTCTCTCTCTCTCTCTCACTCCCTATATGCCAATTGACTGAACCTAAAGGAGTATAGGCCTGAAAATTAGAAGTCTGAGTTATCAAATGATCACAGAGGCTATCCACACTCAAAAACACTCACATTGACTTTAATGCAAATAAAAAATAACTAATTGTGTTAAACCACTGAAGCTTTGGATTTTTTTTTTCACAACAGCTAGCATTACTTATTGTAATAAATACAATGAAGCAGGGAAAAACTTTCAAAATTTAAGAACAGATTTCTTTCAATATACTCCATGTGTGCTTATATATCACTGGGGAAATCTTCAAAAATTCAGTGGATTGTACCAATGTCAGTTTCCTGTTTTCTCTATCCTGCTATAGTTACATGAGATGTTAACTTCTGGGAGTTTAAAGGACAAGTACATGGTATCTTCCTACACGTCTTTTTGAACTTCCTGCATGTCTGTAATTATTTCAAAATAAGAAGCTTTAAAATTTTCCTTGATTAGACAAGACAACTTTCTACTAAATGTTCTAAAAAAATCCAAATTTGTTAGGCATTTTATTAGGTTCATATATTATATAAATGTATGTACAACATAGAAAAAGACAAAATAGATCTCATAAATCTAATTCCTGTGGCAATTTTTTGTAAAAGCTGGAAGGTAATAAGAGTTGAAGCATTATTTGGAACGATGATTTGATGATGATCTAATGTGATATGGTCTAAAAGTATAAAGTTCTATTTAGTCAGCTTCATGAAAAGCTAGAAGTTAAACAAATAAAGGAAAGAATAACAGGCCAGTGATTTTCAAACATTTTCCATTTCAATTCACACCAAATAATGCTCTCATGTATGACACACTCCCATGAGTACCAGCTGCAAATTCATCCTTTCCTTTGTCAAGAAAATAATAGGATGCAAGGGCATAAAAACAACATAATCAGTAGTTCATCTAACTTGGCTTTGATTTACTTTTTAACATAAATCATTTGTCAACTTCAGGATTTTCCTATTGTTGAAAAAGAAATAGTAATGTGCTGTAGAGGAACTCTGACTTTAGTTGTGGTTGGGGAGAGTCTGGTAGAATGTTTCTGGGTCTACAGAGAAAACCAAGATGATTACACTAAGGCTTTTTGACAAATAAGTGAATTCTTGTTGATACTGCCTCTGGGACAAGCTGTCTCTGCCATCTCTTAACCAGTGTGGATTCCACTCCGGTCTGCCTCATTCTCTGGAGTACGAGTTCCTCACTCTCACTGTAAGGAGGCTGGGAAGTTGTGTTGGCTTTGAGCCTCAGCTAAGCAAGCACTTAAGCTGAGGAGTTTTATGACAAAAAAGGCACTCAAAGAATGGGGCTGCCAAAAAGAGTGACAAATAATGGGCACACAGAACATGAATAGATTTAACACAAAAAATCCAAGATGTTTCAACTTCATAGTAGAGAATCCTGGGGAACACATCAGCCAGGCAATGAAGGCTGACACTGTGGACCTCTCATTCTGATGTGACCAAAGTAGACTTTCCTCTCTGTGGTCTTCCTCCCCAAACCCATAACCCCAGTCTAATCATAGGAAAAGCCCACATGGAGGGACAAAATGCTTGAAAAGCACTTATCAAAACAGTCATCATCAAAAATAAGCAAGAACCTCTCAAATCTGTCACAAAGCACAGGAGGCTGTGGAGACATGATGACTAGACATGATGTGGTACATAATAGTATCCTGGAACTAAGAAAGCCATTAGACAAGACTAGTGAAATTTGAATTAAGTGTGTAATATAGTGATGTTTGCCTTTTTGTTGAGACCAAGTACCACTGCACTGTAACATGTTAACTACGTAGAAAATTGGGTGGATTTGGTGTGTATGATTTAAAAACAAAACAACAAAAAATCAAAACAACAAAAACTTACTCCCAACTGTCTGGTATTCTTTTTTTATTATTATTACTAAGGATAGAATTGCCTTACCACTGAACTGCATCCCCAGCACTTTTTCTGTTTGTTTGTTTGTTTGCTTTTGAGGCAGGGTCTGGCTACATTGCTGAGGCTGGCCTTGAACTTGTCATCCCCCTACCTCAGCATCCTGAGTTGCTGGGATTATAGGCATGTGCCACCATGCCCAGCTCTGTCTAGTGTTCTTGAGGCAGTGCTATGAAAATATTCTCTAATTTACTTCCTTTACTTTACATCACATGGTAACATTTGGTATAATCCTTTGAAACAATAGCCTCACACGTTTATATTAAATACCATTGTTGTTTGTCACTTCTTTTCAATTTAACCAACATTGATTCAGAGTACCCATGGTTTATCATATTCTGTTTCTACAGACTTTCACAAATAATCACAGTCAAGCACTACTAATGATTTTTTTTCAGATTATCACATCTGAAAACATGTATTTGTTTAAGCCATAATAAGGTCTACATAATCAGGGTCCAAAGTTACATATTCCTGTTGGGGATGGGATGGAGCTGGGAATGTTCTCGTCCCTATTAAAGGGCAGGATTAATGGAAACTTAGCATGCAGTCATAAAGATTAAAGCAGCTTAATTAGTTATTCTCAGAGAATGAAAGGCATCTTGTCTCCAGATGGAGGTAGACTGGGAAGGATTTGCCATAGGACTTTTTTAAATCCATCATAAAATTTGTTCTGAACATTTTCATTAAAATATTATTTGTATAACTTGTGTGTGATAAAAATTTTAGGTTCAAATCCTTTCATTAAAATCAGATTCATCCTCAAAAACACCTGTGTGTCTGAGTTCTTAGTGACAGTGAAAGTAACCTCATTTAAAAGGGTTAGTTAAAGCTGATTCCATAAGAATTTCAAAGGAGAAAGAATTGTAAACCTTTTGGGCAGGATATGGGTTTCATGGGAAGATTTTTAGCAATCCTGTGCTCACAGGCATGCAGTAAACACTGTCTGCCCAGGATGTTATAATATCTCTCTGCCAAAATTCAGATGCTAATTCCAATGTTTATAATAAATGAAAGGATTTAGTTATAACTTCTACTGATATCAGGTTATGTTTTAAAGAACTTTCAAAAAAATTTGTTTTCATGAAAAAGTATTAAAAGCAGCAACATGACAGTCTTTCGGGAATATATGCTCTTACATGGCATTGTAGGAGGGGCATTTTAATATAGTGAAAAAATAACATGCAGGAAACATACTTTTGAAAACTATATTGATAGGAGTAATTTCTTTTACCTAGAATAGGTTTTTGAATGACTTACTGAATGGCTTGTCAGAAAGTAGGGTGAAGACTTTTACAGACCATGCTGCTATCTTATAAATAGACCTGATCACAGAGTATGGATAAACTCCAGACCAGAACTCGATAAACAACATTTAATAGGAAAGTTTCCAGTGTCAAGACAGCTGTTTAATTTATGTCAACCTTCTCTGCATAATTAAATATGCCACATATTTAAAACAATAGTTTTGTGCCTTCTCATAGAAGGTTTGGGAATTGTTGATCACAAGGGTAATCACTTCACTAACTCCTCTAGGTTATCTTTGCCATGTCTGGGAATGTTCTGTCCCATCACTTTAGTAAAGGCTCTTCTCTGTACTACTTATATTTCTTGCCATACTCATAGTTGAACTATGGAGGTTCACACATAATCAGCCCAGAAGATTATTTAATAGTATGCAGATTCATTAATAGTATTAAATAATGTGATTTTTAAATATTGCCCAGTGTCTGGTGGCATGTCTCCACATGCACATTCACATTACAACAGGTGTGGTGGCAAAGTGAGTGTAAGCAAAATGGGTAGTGCCTACTTGCCTGCAATAGAAGACTTATTTTATATAAATGTGGTTTGGTTTTAATCTCCTTTGTACCTCCAAAGTATTCCAATGCAATGCCTTATACTATTAAAAGATGAATCTATATTTGTTTATCAATAAGTGACTTGGAACTTTTTGAAGCTGCAGAATCCGTATCCGTTTTAATTGCATTTTTCAGTTTTTTGTTTTGTTTTGTTTTGTTTTGTTTTGTTTTTACTTTTCTTAGAATTGATTCTGCACAGGGCAAATAATGGCCAACTGTGTAACACAATTGAGAATGTAAATGTTATTCAATAGAGACTAGAGGTTCAAGAATTAGCTCTCTCATTAATCCAGCAGCAAAAATTAAATATCTTTATCTATATTTATTAAATTTATTTCCTTAGGAAAAAAGGAAGTAACAGTTCCTGAGTAAATATGACAGATATGTAATTAGTTTTAGACAAAGAAATTTTAATAAAAGGCAAGAAATGTCCTGAGTGCGATTGGCTTGAGGGGAATTATTCAAGATATTTAGTAAGAGCTGGAAGGTAGAGGGTATTACATACATGAAAATGGGGCCTATGAAGCAATAATGAGGTCTCAGCAAGAACTGCATGACCCTAAGCATGATTCTTCTGCTTTACTTTCACACAAATTTATAGCTATGTTTTGGCTTAGAGAAGATGACAGTGTCCATCCTGTATTTAGAGTCTCCTCATCTCAACAGATATAAAAACATACTGATTGATTTACCTATCAAAATTGTTGTAATCATGATTTCATGATTCAGTGGTTTAGGGGAACAGGGAAAGGCTAAGCCCCCTGCACTGTCAATTCCTCTCCTCACTCCTTTTAACCTCCAAACATAGTTTAAACTACAGAAGCTCTTATTATATGTGATGTTTAATTTTATGTATCAAATGAACTGGATTAAGGAATACTCAAATAACTGATGAAACATTACCTCTAGTGTCTATTAAGGAGTTTGTGGAGAGGATTTATATTTGAATCAGTAAGCTGAGTTAGAAAGATCTTCCCTGAATGTGAGCAGGCACCTTCCAATTGGCTTAGGGCCTGGGTATGACAAAAGGCAGAGGAAAGGTGAATTCTCTTCCTTCTGGAGCAGGGATGACATTCTTCTCCTGTCCTTGAACATCAGAGCTCCAGGTTCTCCAGCACTTTACACCGGCAACTCCCTGACTCCACCTCTGATTTCTTAGGTCTTTGCCTTGGCCTGAGAGTTCACCACCGCCTGTGCCTCTGGCTCTTTAGGCTCTTGAACTTGGGCTAAGCCACAATACCAGCTTTCTTAGTTCTCAGTTTACAGATAACCTATTGTAAAAATTTTCAAGCTTCATAATCACATTAGTTAATTCCTCTAATAAATCCCTCTTTGTTATCTATCTATCCATCAGTCCATCCATCCTATTAGTTGTGTTTCTCTGGAGAATGGATAATACACTTTTTCCTTGGTAGGATTTTTGCATAAAATTAAGTTATTTTGAAAGGATTCCATTACTTTAAACAGTTTGGGGAATCAAATGTTTCCCACTATATGATGCACACATTATTTTATAAATGTCAAAAATCACTGATTTGGTTTGACACATCTAAAAACTTACTGTCTATATTCCATGGAAATCATGTTCTAGTTTGAAAGTAAGACCTGTGGGTAAAAATCCAAAAAGAGGTTCCCCTGCTGGGATGGCAGGATGAGGAGATTTGTGGACATACACTTCCTAGTTAAACAAGCATAGCTGGTAAAGACTATAAAAATATCAACCACTTAGAGTGTTAAAATTATCTTAATGACATGCAGGAAGGAAATAAATATTTATGCAATAGGATATACAAAAAAATGGTGAGTCTCTGGGACTTGAGCCACAACTTCAACTTTCCCTTCACTCCTAACCAACTCAGCTTGATGGAAGCACCAGTCCTGGAAGGTATGGCCAAGAAGACAGAATTCTAGTCAAGGATATTGGTATCTCACTGTGAGGAGCACACCATCAAAATTTCTCATTCCCCTCAACAGAAGGGAAATTCCTAATGAATGCAGCCAAGAAAGCATTCCTAGTGAATGCTTCTTCCTTCCTCCACCCAGCCCTCCCATCCCCACTTTCAGGGCAGAGGCTTTATCCCAGGCATAGTAAGTGTGAATACCAGGACCCCAGTAGTCACTACTAGTCACTACCTCTTTTGGTTGTATGCCAGGAGTTAAACCAAGAAAACTAGGTTCTGTCATCCTGCCCAGGCCCAGTTCCCAGTGAAATTATACATATGTGTAAAGTTCTGTTTTCTCTCTCTTTTTTTTTTGACTATCATACTTTTAAATATTGCTTCTCTATATGTTATAAAGTCAATCATATATTATCATAATTTACGCTTTAAATGATTTTATATCTGCTAAGTAATATTTAAAAAATAAAGAAGAACATAATGGTTCAGAATTTTTGCCTAGGGAGAGAGACATCCCATAAGACAGAGAACTCAAATATTTCCCTCTATTTATTTGAAACAGATTGTGAAAAATTTTACCCTAAGAAGGGCTTTCAAAAACAGTGGAGACACTGGTGGCAAGCAACTAAGAGGAAGCTGAGCTTAACTTACTTAAGATCATAGATAAACCATAGGCCAACAAATTCACCCAAGAAAGCCAGGGAAAGAGAAAGCTAAGAAGAGCCCTCCTGTGGCCAAAACAAACCCTAAAGTCTGGCTTCAAAACTTATTCCTGCTCAAAATTAATAGATTAAGACTGTGAAATGATTTATAATAGAGTATTATTAAAAATAACAGAGCAATTAACTGATAATCAGTAGAATCCAATAGTAGGGTGTGACACTAAATAAGACAGGTTGACAGAGAGATGAGAGAAGGAAACAATGAGATTTTAGCTCTGCTAAAATCACTCACTAGAGGTGACTGGGCATACCCAAGACTGCACCCTCTTAGGAGCAACAGCGAAGGCTTCAAATCACGTAGAAAATATACTTCATAAAATGTGATAGCAAAGTCACTAACAATTAAAGAAGTAAACAACAGCAAAGAAGTCTCAAAAAAAAAGTAGCATCAATATTTAGAGTTGCTAAAATACATTAGTCAAAATATGTACTTTTCAACCACGAATTATGACATAAAACAAGACAGAAAATTTGGGTCCAGAATTGAGAGAAACAGAGGGCAAGAGAAAGTATCAAAGGAAAAGAGAAAGAAAAAGGTGAGGAAGAAATAATGGCAGAGCACGTTCCAAATTTGATGAAAAATGCTGATGCTGATATGCTCATTCAAAAATCTCAAAGAGCTGCAAAGGGAATATACTCAGAGATCCCTCCCCAGAGATACCATAGCAAACTTGCTGCAAGACAGGGAAATGTTCTAAATGAAAGAAAATAAAAATGATTCATCATTTATGAGAAAATACTAGTAAGTTGAACAGCTCACTTTTCATCAGAAATAGTGGAGGCCACAGTGATCATATATTTAATGCTGAAGGATGAAAATAAAAGCCGTCAAATAAGAATTTCACACAGGAAAAAATTGAAAATAAAGGCAATATTAAAGCCAACAAGAAGACTTTCAAAGATTAAAAAGTGAATGAATTTGTTTTTTAGACTACAATTAAGTGAGCAACTAATTCCAGATTATGGTTCCAGTCCAAAACAAAAAGCACTGGCAGTATCAATTATGTAATTCTAAAAGAAAGTATGAAAGAATATTTCTTCTCCTTTCTCCTCTTAACTGGTTTTTAAAAATCAACTGTATAGACAGGTGTTTATAATTGTATTAATGGTACTGTATCATCCAGACACGTAATATATTCAGCAATGACATCACGTAAGATATAGATGGGAACAACATTTCAATGTAGTATGATACTGGATGGTAAGTAAAATCCACAGGACAAATAAGTAGGACCAGAAACAATAATTGGGATCAATATAAAAATTATAGAATCATATATGCTCTCCTTTATTTTTTCATATTACTTGACAGATACAAAATTACATAAGGTAATAAATTATGATGATGTATAAATGCAAAAACTAAAATTATAAAACTTTTAGAAAACATTAAACATGAACCCTCATGGTCTTGGATTAAGAAATATGTTCTCAGATGTAACACCAAAAAATCCAAGCAAAATAATTCATAAATGAGATATAATCAAATGTTTAAAAGCTATGCTTCAAAAGGCATCATCACAAAAGTTAAAATACAAACCACGAAATAGTAGAAATTTTGTGCAGATCATATATATGATATGCAATTCATAGACAGAATATGGAAAGAACACCAACAACTCAATAATAATATAAGTAATCCTATTTTGTTCAAATAGATATTTCTCTAGGGAAGAAAGTCAAATGGACAATAAGCACATGAAAAGATTACCAGCATCAATTTTCATCAGTGAAATGGGAATCAAAAGCATGATCAAATAGTACTTTGCCTCCACTAGGATGGGCTGTAATTTAAAAAAAATAAACAGCAAATTAAAGTGTTTGTGAGGATATAAAGAAATTTTAATCCTTATACAGAATTAATAATAATATAAAATGGTAAAAATGTTTTTGAGTCTGGTTATTCCTCAAAACATTAAATATACAATGCCTCCTGACCTCATACTTTCACGAATAAATATATACCCAAGAGAAATGAAAACATGCCCTCACAAAACACGTCCTTAAATGTTGACAATAGCATTATTCATAATGAACAAAAAGTGGAAACAATCTAAATATCCAAAATGAGTGTATAAATAAAATGTGATATATTCATATGACATGATATTATTTATCAATGAAAAGAAATTAACTACCTCTTACACATACTAAAAAGTGGGCCAACCTTGAAAACATTATTCTAAATGAAAGAACAGTAACAATGTATATATATATATATATTTATATATACATTGTATATATAATATACAATATATAATGTATAATATACAATATACAATATATATATATTGTATAAATATAAAACGCCCAGAAAGTATCACATTTTCTCTCATGTAGAATCTAGAAAAAAAATAAAGACAAATAAAAAATAGAAAGGAAACTATTAGAAAGAAACTAATAGAAAGGAAACTATTAGAAAAGAAGGGGATGGGGCAGGGGAGGGGAAGATAAAAAAAGGAAATAAAGGGATGGATGTGATCAGAGTATGCTATATGCATGTCTGAATAAGCCACAATGAAACCCATTATTCTCTATAATTAATATGCACTAAAAAAATCCAAAGAATATTATAGGACTTGTGAAAATCACATGAAATTCAAATTTATGTCCATCAATAAAGCTTTACTGAAACACACAAAAATGTCCAGAACACACAAATACAGAGAGAAAGAAAATAGACTGGTAGTTGGCTAGGACTAAGGGTGGGAAAAAGAGAGTAGAGGGAAACAGATAGTGACTATCAATGACTACAGGGTTTCTTTTAGATAATTGAAAATATTATAGAATTGATTTTGGTGAAATTTGCATTACTTTGTGAATACATTTAAAAACATGAATTGTATAATGTGAATTTTAAGAAATGAGGTTAAATGTGTGCTGTGAATTATATCTCAGTTATCTCAGTAATGCTGTTATTATAATATGGGAGGAAATTATTCTCCATTAAAATTTGTGTGTGTGTGTGTGTGTGTGTGTGAGAGAGAGAGAGAGAGAGAGAGAGAGAATTGATTGAAAGGGCATTAGCAGAAATTGATCAACAGCAACTTCAGTAAAGACTCAAGTTGACAGTGGACTGTTGTTAACCCATACTTCTAGTTAATCAGGCAAGAGAATCAAATGCAGAAAGCCACTGACTTCATAGAAAAAGAATGAAACCTTATTTTCCTATTTGAAGCTCCTATAAAATACCAACAGAATGACAATAGAATGTAAAGAGAGGCAAATATATACCATCTCTACAGATATCATCCATTCTGCAAAAATTTACTATAACTAAAAATCCTCAGGTTAGGAATACACACACACACACACACACACACACATATATTCACATGTTTGTCCATCAAACCTCATAATTAACAAACTATTAAAAACCATATTTCTGGCATTTATTTCTAGTTATTATTTGTGAGGCTTTCCTTCTGTAACTCGTTCTATTTGTAGAAATAACATTCCATGAATTTCACGCAAGACTTTGGATATTCTAAAATATGAAATCATAAGTATTATTTGAATTATTTGGCAATTAGCATACATATGTTTATATATATACATATATGTATATGTATGTGTGTGTGGATATAGATATAGATACAGATGATATCTCCAAAAAACTGTTTCTCACACCTTGCTAGAGGAACTTGCAGCATAACTTCAACATCATTGTAAGATTATCTAGTCAGAAGATGTAATTCCCTGAACAATATACCTTAGTAATGCTTGTTTGAAAAAAGTTTGAAATAAAATAATAGTTTAAGCAAGATGTGTCCTATAAAGTGTCAAAAGACAGAACTCACTGAAAGTAGGCATTTCTACTGACAAAAAACTAAACTCAGATCTTATTCTTAACATTGTGTCCAAATTTCACCTTCATTTTCAAAAGGCAATTGAATATTCAAAGATACATACCCATGATTAGCTGACCAGAAGAGTAATTAAATTACAGTTATATAGTCTTTGGCAGTTGATAGTTCTGATGAAACACTGTAAATTGAATCCTATTACATGTTTCTTAAGAAGTGATAAACATATCTTCATCACATTTCATCTTGGATTTGTAACATATCATTGATGATTGCAAGCCCTTACTTGTGGTTTGAGAGTCCTCTAGCACTGTGAATCTAATCTGTGATCATTCTCCAAACTGAGTTTAAATGATCACAAACTGAATGGTTTACCTTATTAAGTAAATGACTAAAAATCTATTGTACCTCAGCATTCCAAATGAAATATACATATGTGTACATATACATAAATATATGCTGTTGTTTTCTTTTGTTTTAAAAGAAGAACAGAAGAGTACAGCTCTCCCAGAGTATATAGTTTGAACCTTGAATAGGCTAACGTACTCTAATGTCATTATCTAATTATTTCTATGAGCACATTTTGAAGAAGAAAAAATAATATAAGTTTAGAATTGTGCAAAATAAAGTTATTCACTAAAGAGACAAAAGTCAATGGATAAAATCCTCATCTCTATAGTCTACATCTTGCCCATGGCAAGGTACCAGGTAACTGGAAATCTGGATGACAAGGTATAATTCTTCAATTTTTCATTAGAAATTTAAAAATGAATTTGTATAATGGAACGAGACCTATCCCTATATAGCTAGTTAAGCATTTCTTAAATTATCTCATGTTAAACCCAAGCAACATTAAGATTAATGTCAAACCCATTTCAAAACACCATAGAAAAATCTTTATAACTAAATTAAAAGATCTAAGAGAGTAATACTCATATTTATCTTAATCAATAGTGAACAAATAAATATTTTGAACAAATAAATAATAAGAGCTAGAGCTGTGCAAAAAAACTATAAAATAGGCAAATTCAGATCTGAAAGATCTAAATTCTTACCAACTAATAATTGTGATATAAGAAAAAAATCAGTAATATGAATAGTTGTAGAATATCAGAATGCAATACAAAATTTTGTTGCTATTAAGCAGAGTTTTAAGGCATTCTTACTGAATGAGATCTGAACTAAAACTCTTTTATATAAATATTAAAAAACACCAATACACATATACATTTTAACACAAAAATGTGTTCAGATGGATTTCACTGCTGTCTTTACTATATCCCAAGTAGAAAACAATGTAATTCCTGGTGTAATAAGTATATTCATGATGAGGAATATTCATTTATACGAACTCTATTGATAGAGAACTTGGAGCAAGTTAATAATTAGCAGCCCTACATAAGAAAGACCTTTCACTGCAGGCTATATTAGAGCATGTAAGTATCACAAAACCCACAGTATTAAAAATAATGTTGAAATGCAGCAAGTAAAATCTGCCACAATCGCAAGATGCTAGAGGCCAAAGTAAATTTTTCCATACAAAGAAGGATGGTAGAATATAAATCCACGTAGCACTCAAAAAGAGGTGATCATCTTACCTAAGATGTTTTCCTGAGTATCTTGCATGGAAGATTTGGAAAATAACAGATACTCAAATATGATGCTTCATATAGAAACTCTTCACTCAAAAACGATGATATTTTCAGTTATTTATATTTCTTATAGAGTTCTATATTATATAATGATGTTAAGTGGTGTTCTAGGTAGATACCCACAAGAAAATATTACCCCTGACAGTTGAAGATAAGACTGGCAACTCATTGGATCTTACTTCTGATTTGAGACAGGATCACTAAAATTTTGACAAAATAAAAATAACAGTATTTTACTGAATTCTTATAAGGTGACATACATTGCTCTAAATGTCACACATTACCTCATTTAAGTAACAACTCTAATAAGTTAAGAATCATTATCTCTAATACTAATGAAGATACTGAGGCACAAGATGACTATGCAACAATGAAAGAGAGGATGTTCTGTTGTAGACTATGAAAAAAGGAAAGTTTCTAGCTTCTAATTTTCTAGAATGATAGGGAAAAACTTGGACAATATTTCTGAACTTTTATATGTCAAAACCTAGTGAAGATAAATCAATTGTAGTAGTGACTTCATATTCTCAGACTCTATCCTTTGAGTCTCATACAACATGAAATACAAAAGATTCTGATTATGATATGCCATAATAAAGACATAAGATATGCCATAGTTCTTGATATCACAATCTCTGGAGCAATAATAGTAAATATAACAATTTAAAATCTAGCAGCTACCTTTTGGGTCACTGGTTTAGCATCATTTAAAATGATTATCATGGAACCTAAAACAACTACAAGTATACACCTACATCAGTGGAACAAGGAAGAACACTATTGACAAGTTTTTGCTTTTCCTAAAGTTGCCTAGAGTGTGGATTTGCTCTAGAAGTGATTGTAGTAAATAGAGTTTAGAGTCTTCTCTTAGAGTGATGCTGATGCTTGGAACAGCAGAGGACACACACTGAGTGAAAGTATCAATACCTGGATATTCTTCCAGTCTAGGGCTTCTAAGAGAAACAAGCTCACTAAATAGTCCACTGCATAAAAGAACAAGTGATAATCATCTGAACAGATGGGTAGATATGCAAGAAATACGAAAAAGCAAGGGCAAAAACCAGCCCAAACAGCCTACAACACTTCAACAACTCATTCCTTTGAAACCACAGTGGAGGAAATGTCAGAGAAAGAATTTAGAATGCTCATAGTTAAAATGCACAATGAGCTAAAAGAAGAACTAAGGAATAAATTTAGAGAGAAAATACAGGAAGCAAAACCTCATTTCAATAAAGAAATAGAGTTTCTAAAACAGAACAGACAGAAATCCATGAAATAAAAGATTCAGTAAGTCAAATTTAAAATTCAATGGAAAGCATCATAGATAAGACCACTTTGAAGACAGATTCTTAGGTCCAAAGACAAAGTATGTAGTCTTGAAAATAAAGTCAACAATAAAGAAAAGATATTAGGAGACCATGAGCAGAATATTGAAGAAATCTAAAATAATATTGAGAGACCAAATTTAAAGCCATTGAGGTGGAAGATTCCAAAATACAAAATAAAGGAATGAATAATATTTTCAGTGAAATAATCTCAGATAATTTTCCAAATCTTATGGAAAATCCAATTCTGAATGGAAATCCAACTGTAAGATGCATATAAACCCTCAAATAAGCATAATCAAAAAATATCCTAAGACACTTTATAATGAAAATACCTAATGTACATAATAGGGATAGAATTTTAAAAGCCACAAGAGAAAAACTGTTTTTCACATTTAATAGTAAACCAATCCAATTTCAACTGACTTCTTGACCAAGGCCCTAAAATCCAGGAGGGCTTGGAAAAACATATATCATACCCTGAAAGAAACTGGGGACACCAACAAGATTACTATATCCAACAGAACTATCATTCAGAATTGAAAATGAAATAAAAACTTTCCATTATCAGCAGAAACTAAAAAAAAAAAAAAAATGCATGACCTCAAGTCTGAATTACAAAATATACTCAATGATATATTTCATGAAGAAGAAATAAAATTAAAAATGAAAATCAGCTTTGGAATAAATCACAGTAGAATTCTCAATTAAAGGAGAATCAAGTCTGAACTAAGCATTAGAAATAATTCAAAATGGCAGAATTACATTGAATAACATTGAATATAAATATAAATATTCTAAATTCATCAATCAAAAGATATACATTGGAAGACTGGTTTTAAAAGAATGCCCCACTACATAATGATTACAAGAGATTCACCTGACAGACAAAGAATCCACAGAATAAGGGTGAAAAGGTGGGGAAAAATATACCAAGGAAAAGGAAAATGATATAAAGAATCAAATAGACCCAATCATGCTCCAGATGCCCCACCTATAACTGCTGAGAAGAGAAGCTGAATCTTTTAAACTCCAGTGGACAGAATTCATTAACTTTTCCTCAAGTATTTTTTATTCTTTTCTCTGTTTAATTGTGAACTAAATGGTACATGGACATTTATACACATTTGTATTTGTTTTTTCTCATTCCTAGCATTTTTGAGGCCAGTTATTTTTCATGGATTGATTTTTTGAGGACCAGGATGTTTTATTAGTATATTTTCACTTTGTTTGTAATCATTTATTTTTATTTTGAATTTTAAAAAATTTTGATTTATATGTATTTTTTATCTTACCTTCACTATTCTTTTGCTAACAGCCAGTCTATCTTTAAATTTTTTACTTTTATTATCTCTCCTCCCTCATAATCATCACATCCTATATCACTTCTTTTCTCTCCCTGCTCCATTTGAAATTATAAACCCTTTTGCAAACTTGCCCTTTTTATTGTAGGCAATAACTGATCACATCATTTCTGTTTGTTGTGATAATTAACATTGTAGACATCATTGCAAGAACTATTTGATTTGATGCTGTTTACATTACATTATATTGTTTACATTGGTTATTGTTATTACTTGTCTCCCCATAAACAGTAGGTACTGGACATAATCCATTGACACCAAATCTTTGTTTCTTTGATCATTCCTGTTTTTTTTAATTTTCTTTTTTATTAATTTTTCTCTGATTTTATATATTTTCCATCTTCTACTGATTTTGGAATTAGTTTGTTCTACTTCTTTTCCATAGAGCTTTGAGGTGAGATATTATTTATTTGGTATCTCTCTATTCTTTAAATGTGCCACAAACATATGTTAAAGAAAAGATAACTTTTTTAACAAATGATGTAGGAAAACTACATATCCATAAAGAGAATGAAACTTGATCCTTAAATTTCACCCTGTACAAAAGTCAACTCATGATGGGTCAAAGACCTAAGAATTAGGCCAGAAACACTGCAACTGGAGTATAGGAAAAAAACATAGGTTTCACACTCTAATATATTGTCAGAGGCACTGACTTCCTTAAAGAGGCTCCTAAAGTTCAAGAAATAAAACCAAGAATCAAGTGAATAACTTCAAATTAACAAGCTCTGCACAGTGAAGGAAGAAAGAGGATCAAAAGACAGCTTACAAAATTAGAGAAACTCTTTACCACCTGCTCCTCAAACAGGGGATTAATATCCAGAATACATAAAAAGAACTCAAAAAACAATATAAAAAATATCAAGTAATAAATGGACAAAATAACTAAACAGACACTTCTCAAAAGAACAAATAAAAATGGCCACCAAATATATAAAAAACTGTTCAATATATCTAACAATCAAGGAATACAAATCAAAACTGCATTTAGATTTCATCTCACTGCAGTCAGTTATGGCAATTATCCAGAATATAAATAATAATAAATGCTGGTGAAGATGTGAAGAAAAGGCTCACTCGTACGTTCATGGTGGGACTATAAATTAGTACAATGCTTCTTGAAAACTGTGGCATTTCCTCAGAAAACGAGAATTGGACCCACCATATGACCCACCTATCCTATTCCTTGGTATACATCCAAAAGATCTAAACTTATAGGGATCCAGTCACATCAATGTTTGTAGCACAATTCACAATAGTCAACTAGTAGAAACAGCCCAGATGCCCATCAACAGATGATGGATATGGAAAATGTGGTACACACACACAATGGAGTTTTACTCCGCTCTAAAGAATGAAATTATGGCATTTGCTGGTAAATGGATCTGGAGAACATCATGTTAAGTGAAATAAGCCAGACCCAGAGAATCAAGGTTCAAATGTTTTGTCTCATATGCAGAAGCTAGATGAAAATAAGGGTGGAAAAAGTGAGGGGCAGGAATCCCATGGCAATAGATCAGTGGAAAGGAGGAAGGAGGTTTGGGCAGGGGTGGGAGAGTACCATTGGAATTACACTGGCTAAACTCACTTTTGTAAATATATGAATATACCACAGTGAATTTTACCTTTATGTATATCTATAATGCATTTTTTAAAAATCTATAAATTTAGGAATGACCAGAAGAGTAGAGAAAGGGAAATAACGAGAGTAAGAAGAAGTGGTGCACGCCTGTAATCCAAGCGACTCGGGAGGCTGAGTCAGGAGGATCACGAGTTCAAAGCCAGCCTCAGCAACTTAGCGAGGCCCTAAGCAACTCAGTGAGACCCTGTCTCTAAATAAAATACAAAACAGGGCTAGGGATGTGGTTCAGTGGCCGAGTGCCCCTGAGTTCAATCCCTGGTTCCAAAAAAAAAAAAAAAGAGTAAGAAGAAAAGGGAAAAGGTAAGTACTCGGGACTGAATTAGAGCAAATTATATTCTGTGCTTGTATAATCACATCAAAATGAACGCAATATTATGTATAACTATAAGGCACCAATAACATTTTTTAAATTTTAAATTTAGAGTCTACAGAGTGTGAGAAAACCTTTACCACACATGCTACAGATAGAGCACTAACCTCCAGAATTTATAAAGAACTCAAAAAACTTAACCAAAAATACAAATAACCCAATCAATAAATGGGCTACGGAACTGAGCAGACCCTTCACAGAAGAAGATATACAATGGATCAACATATATATGAAAAAATGTTCAACATCTCTCATATTTAGAGAAATGCAAATCAAACTACCCTAAGATTTCATCTCACTCCAATAAGAATGGCTATTATCAAGAAAACAAGCAACAACAGGTGTTGGTGAGGATGTGGAGAAAAAGGTACTCTCATACATTGCTGGTGGGATTGCAAATTGGTGCAACCATTCTGGAAAGCAATATGGAGATTCCGCAGAAAACTTGGAATGGAACCACCATTTGACCCAGCTATCCCACTCTTTGGTTTATATCCAAAGGACTTAAAATCAGTATACTATAGTGACACAATGCCACATCAATATTTATAGTAGCTCAATTCACAATAGGTAGATTGTGGAACCAACCTAGATGCCTTTCAATAGAAGAATGGATAAAGAAACTGTGGTATATATATATGCAATGGAATATTATTTAGCCACAAAGAAGAATAAATTTATGGCATTGGCAGATAAATGAATGGAGTTGGAGAATATCATGCTAAATGAAATAAGCCAATCCCCAAAAAACAAAAGCCAAATGTTTTCTCTGATAAGTGGATGCTGATATGTAATGGGGGTGAGGGTGAGGGAAGAATGAAGGAACATTGGATTGTGTGGAGGGAAATTAGGGGAGGGGAGAAGGAGGGGGGAAAGGAAAGATGGTGGAATGAGTAAAACACCATTACCCTATATATATGTATGATTACACGAATGGTGTGATATCGGGTTTCTTCCACATCCAGTGTGGGTGAGGGAAAGGGTTTCTGTCAGAGGGATGAGCCTGCTGTAGATGAATCACTGAGAAACTTATTTAATAAAATAACCACAAGAGATAATTATCTTTTAAATCAAAGGGGATGTGACATATTGAACCGTGCTAAGATCTGGCTTCTAACAATGATGGAGGATCCCACCTTCCCTTTATTCCCAGTCCTACAGCTAAAGGACCTTCTTCTGTGAGAAACAGGATAGTGTGGAGTTCAGAAAGCCATTTGCTCTAGAGGCACATCCCAGCAAGACCAGCATATTCCCAGAGGTGAGCCACTGCACAGAATCACATACTTCAGGTGATCTGGAACAATCGCTCAGTGATTGCCAGTTCCTGAAAGCCAGATTTTCATGTCTGACAGCTCACCAAGTTTGGTTTTTATTGCTGGTCATAAATGGCTCCCCAAAGTATGACTCTGCATTGTGAAATGGAAAGTTGTACTCCATTTGTGTACTGTAGGGACACACCTTAAAATGGCGACCACATTAACAACACCCTCGGGGCAAAAGCCTCCCCCACTCGTGGTACCACCAAGGTGGCAGCCCAGGATTGGCTCATTCAACTTCCATGAACCTGAGCAGCTTTACATCTTAGCAGACCTCTGCCCTGCAGGCCTTGCTGTATACTGCATGTGCTGTTGACCTTTAAAATGATTGGCCCCCACCTGTATCTCCTCCCCTCGCTCCCTTTTCATATACCTGTTTCACCTCTCCATTAAACTGAGATACTGCTCGACAGACTCCCGACTGGTGTGCATTTTTCAGCCGTCGACACTCGCCATCCTGTTTGACCCCCGTGTCCCCTCTGGCTGGTCCAGGGTGGGCACCCAACCTTTGTTGTTCGGTGCGGAACAACAGTGTACAATGAATCAAAATGCATTCTGCTGTCAAGTATAACTAAATAGAGTAAAAAATTAAAAAAATAAAATATCAAGTCGAGCGTTTCCAAGTCTTCAGAGCATTAGAATTAGGCTGGGAATATAACATCCAGGATGTAATAAACAAAAATGATGATTCCAAGGTTTGTGGACCACTAGTTCAAGTCATTTACTTGTCCTAGACTGACCTGAATGTCTGACACTACATATACTTACAGTTATCTTGATCAAAATATTTAAATATCTAAGAGGCACAATTTAAAGGTGTATCTTTTACCAACAGGGCCCATGATCAAGGAAGTCTGGATTTCATCACTTGCTATTTCACCTATTTTGATAGCTATAATATGTATTAGTGTATATTTACAACATACATTAGTGTGTAAATGCTCTGAACAGTGTTGTTAATAACCTGTTTAATTTTGTTGAAATCAGTGCCTAAAAGTTTTTAAACATAGGTTATTTTTTAAGATTTCTGAACCTCTATTATATGATATGGAACATGCTCTGGAGAACATTAAAATTAAAAAAATCTTAAAATATAATTTTATGGGAAAATGGGTTTTCACCATGAAAACAACTTTACCAAAAGAATAGAAGGAAAGACCTTAAAGATTTATAAAATCCTCTAATTGTTCTGGTAAATTAAGATAAAGATGCATAGCTAATTGTGTCTTTATGAGAACAGCAAATATTTCAGCTTTATCTTTTTTATTTTCTTAAGCATTTTTCCAGTTAAACATTGAATTTTCCATAATCATATTTGAACTATCATTTTATAAAAATTTCTGGAAATATCCTCACATGTGACCCCTTCATTAATCAAACTCCAAAAAAACAGCAAAATACATAACAATCTCTAGTTGGACATGTAGACTAAACAGTGGTAACAATTCCCATTTTAGCTACTAAATTTTGCATTTTTGTAGGAAAAAAGAAACAAAAAGAATCAGAGACTATATATGTGGCATCTAAATCAAAACTAACAGTCAAAATTTATGATGCATCTCAATGTTTGTATTTCATGTAAATAAAGTCTATATTTTTAAACTAAATGTTAACAGTTTACCCAGTTCTGAGTAAAAATACAATCTTGGACATGAAAAGAACATTAGAGACTGTTTCAAACTCCTCATACTACTTATGATGTGGAAAATGATCCAAAGCAGTAATCTTTACTGAAGTCTTACAGAGCCAAACATTTCCCATGTTAATTCAACAATAAGAATGAATCAGGCCAGCCCAACTCCATTCATCAACAACTCACCAGACTTTGCAGAATATTGCAAGGCCACTCACCAAATGTATCGCAGCAAAGGTAAGAAAGTTAAGATGGAATTCCATCCACAAACATTCAAATCACTCAGAAAATACGATTGTAAAGGATATCCTGGAAAATGGGCTCAACGATGCAAACTATTTACAACTTAAAAACAAGTTTCTTCTCAGAAACAATGAAATCCCCCAGCAGAATTCCCCAGTGGTTTTCTGGCCAGGCAGTGTGTGACCTCTGAGGATCCTTCAGATATTTGTGGATCACACCAAAAACGTGCTTTGAAGCCTGGGAATAAAGTAGGAAACTCTCTTGTTTCTTTCTTTTCTACCGGTTAAGAAATTTTGGTAAAAATGTATTAGAGAAACAAAATTTGGGACTTGGGGTTTTGGAAACTAAAATTATAGTTGTTCAGAAAATTGCCCCTCTGAGAGTATAAATTTTCATGTGCCATTGATGCTGAGCCTCCTGTTTACATAGCTGGTGTTTACATGGATGAGGAAGCTTCAGAACACGCAACAGTGTTCATCCACGAGATACAGAAATTAACCCAGACTCAGCTGTATTATATAGCTGTAAGAAACTCCAAATGCATGACTGGGTTCTGAGGGGAAATTTTAAATCTTTGGATTTCAAGACAAAACTTATACACTAAAATACTCCCATACTCAACAATTTTTTTGACATTTCTAGATTTGATGTCATAAATTTCTGTTATTTAGATTTTATTTAAAGAATACATATTTATGTCTACATATGAACACTTTTTTTTTCCTAATGGTGGCAAGCAAAAATTTTATAACTTGTTATCTGCTATATATGTTTTTCTCCCTCTCTCAAACAACATAGTATACCATAGGAAATGAACAAATTGTTCAGCACATGCATTTTGTCTATACAAATGTATTTCTTTTACTGTTTCAGACCTTGCCATATTTTTGTGGTTCAATTTCTCCTTGCCCAAGCTGATAGTTATATTTTTTAAAAAAAAAATCATAGTTCTGGTGATATAGGAGATTGACTGGGGTTTAATTCTGAAAGACACAGATGGAAGACCTGTGCAGAGTGTGCCAGGATGGATCCTGAAACCTACATGTCTAATCAAGATGGAAATCAAAATCATACTTTGACAAGTAAAAATGGTCAATAGTGAGCTGGGGCAAATGACAGAAGCCATAAAAATTCTTACTTTCTGCAGCCAGAATTTTGCTTACCTTGGATATATACTTAGCAGGGGAGTTCTATTTTTAATATTTTGAAGAAGCTTCCTATTTTTTTCCAGAATGACTATACCCCATGGCAAGGGTTCCC
>JAJEJO010000882.1:354589-382247 GCA_020662805.1 Glaucomys volans | reverse complement strand
CCATTCTCTGCATGTTCACCCATGTTTATCATTCATGTTTTTGATAATAACCAATCTAACAGGTTATATATCATTTTAATGTGAACTTCCCTATTGATTAGTGATATTGACTGAACATTTCTTCATATACCTGTTGACTATTTGTATATACACTTTTAATAAATGTTTATTTTATATCCTTTGCTCATTCTTTATTCTTTTTTTTTATTTCTTGCTATTGAGTTAATGCATTTTATTTATCAATCCCTTATTGAAATGTATGATTTACAAATATTTTCTCCAATTCTTTGAGATGTTTCTTCACTCTTGATTGTTTCCTTTGCTCTGCTGAGGTTTTTCAATGTGATGTAATTGCACTTATCTATTTTTGCTTTGTTGCCTATATTTTTGGACCATATCCAAAAAATCATTGCCCAAGCTAATCTCACAGAAATTTCCCTGTAGTCAAAGCATGTACAGTAGAATATTTTTATAACATTCTACAAATGAAAAGCCAGTTTCCTTTACACAGACAGTACTGCTGATGTTCATAGTAGCTTTGCTACAAAGAAATTAGATTGCTACAATTAATGATTCCACTGGTTTAATGGGAGTTCATGCTATAATAACATTTATTAATTCAGAAAATATTGTATCATTTATATCTGGGCAAGAATATTACAGACCTGTAAGCTGCCACTGAAGAAATTAAACAGAAGTGGCTTGTTCTGTATTTTCAAATATTATTACAATTAAAACCTCTGTGCCTGTCATGACTTTTTATTGGTTTTTGGTTTTAAGTGCATTTTTTGATGTCTGCCTACTGTTCATCTAATTTTCAATGGACTTGGGACCAATACAGCTGAGTCCAAAAAAGAATAGTAATATAAAACTGAGATGGGTAATGTTTGTGGAATTTTGATAAGAATTTCATAGAATCAATGAATCATTTGAGAAGTACAGACATTTTAACAAAGTTATTCTTCCAATCCAAGAACATAGGCTATCTTTCCATTTTTTTTTTTTTTTTTTTCACTTTTTTCATCAATGTCTTATAATTTTCATGATTCAGGTCTTTCACTTTCTATCCTAATTTAACTACTTAATTTATTTATTTTTAAAAATTATAGATTGATCTTTTGGTTGCCTTTTCAAATATTTCATTGTTAGTACATAGAAATACTACTGATTTTTAATGTTGATTCTGTATCTTGAAAATTTGTTGAATTCATTTATTAGTTCTAACTACCCTTTGGTGAAGTCTTTAGGATGTCCTGCATATTATACCATATTTTCTGCAAATGTGACAATTTATTTACACTCCAGAAAATGTCTGCATATATGTAGTCAGATGATTTTCAATAAAGGTATAAACACAGTTCAATTAGGAGAAAGATAATCTTTTCAATAAGTAGTGCTGAAACAATATCTATGGGCCTAAATAAATAAATAAATAAATACTAAACAAAATGAACTTAGCCCTCACATCACATCATAATAAAAAATTAATTCAAATAAAAAATTAAATCTGGCCAGGTGTGGTCGTTAATGCCTGTAATCCCAGCAGCTCAGGAAGCTGAGGCAGGAGGATTGTGAGTTTAAAGCCAGCCTAAGCAAAAGTGAGGAGCTCAGCAACTCAATAAGATCCTGTCTCTAAATAAAGTACAAAATAGGGCTGGGGATGTTGCTCAGTGGTTAAATGCTCCTGAGTTCAATACCTGGTACCAAAAAAAAAAAAATTAAATCTGTAGTTTTCATTGTTGAGGTCTTTCTCCTCCTCTTTGGTTAGATTTATTCTCAAGTATTTTAAGTTATTTAAGGTTATTGTAAATGGGATAGTTTTTCTTATTTATTTTTCGGAAGATTCATTATTGGAGTATAGGAAAGAGATTGATGCATGTATGTTGATCAAGGATCTTGACACTTTGCCAAATTTGTTTATCAGTTTTAGAAGTCTTTTGGCACAGTTTTTTGGATTTCCTAAATACGGGATTGTGTCATCATTAAACAGATAATTTGAGCTCTTATTTTCATATTTGTATCACTTTAATTTTTCTCTCTTGCCTGATTGCTCTGGATAAGACTTTGAAAACTATGTTGAATAGGAGTAGTAAGAATGGACATACTTTCCTTGTTCCTGTTTTGAGAGAAAATGCTTTCAGTTTTTCTCCAGTTGGTATGATGTTGGCCTTGTTTTTGTCATATATAGCCTTTACAGTGTTGAGGTAAATTCTTTTTATCCCTAGTTTCCCTAGTGTTTTTAACATGAATAGATGCAGTACTTTGTCATATGCTTTTTCTACATCTATTGAGGTAATCACGTGATTCTTGTTCTTAATTATATTCATGTGGGGACTTACATTTATTTATTTGTGTGTGCTGAACTAATCTTGCATCACTGGGATGAAATCCACTTGATCATGATGTACTGTCATCTTAATGTGGTAGAACTCAATTGACTAGTAGTAGTCAACTGAGAATCCATCAGGCTTTTCTTTGTTGAAAGGCTTTTGATAGTTATTTCAATTTAATTACTTAATACTGATGTGTGTAAGTTTTTTATATCCTCATGGTTCTATTTGAGGAGGTCATATGTCTCTAGGAATTTGTCCATATCTTCATGATTTTATAGCTTATTGGCATATAAATTTTCAAAATATTTTCTGATGATCCTCTGGATTTCAGTAGTGTTTGAAATTTTCATCACTAATTTTATTTATTTGAGACTTCTCTCTTTATTTTGGTTTGGCTAAGCATTTATCAATCTTGTTTATCCTTTCAAAAAACCAACTGTTTCATTGATTCTTGGTATTGTTTTGTTGTTGTCATGGTTGTTCTCAATTTCATTGATTTCAGCTCTTATTTTAATTATTTCATGTCTTCTACTGATTTGTGTTGGTTTGTTCTTTTTCTAGGGCCTTGAGGGGTAATGTAAGATTAGTTATTTGTTATCTTTCTATTATTTTAATCTATGAACTCAGTGCTATAAACTTACTTCTTAGAACTGCCTTCATACTCTCCCAGAAATTTTGATATGTTGTATCTCTGTCCTCATTTGTTAGATTTTTTTTCCTCCCCTGATTTCTTCTCCTATTCATTCAAAGGCAAAAGGATGCAAGGAATTATCCCTCTCTCTCTTTTTTTGTATTTGCTAAAATTTGCTTTTTGTCCTAGAATATGATGTATTTTATAAAATGTTTCATGTGCTACTGAGAAGATAGTGAATTCTGTCACTGATGGATGAAATATTCTATAGATGTCTGTTAGGTCCATTTGGCTAATGATATTTTTAGATTTGAAGAATCTTTGTTTAGTTTGGATGATCTATCTAGTGGTGAGAAAGGTGTGTTGAAATCACACAGTATTATTATGTTGTGGTCTATTTGATTCTTAATATTGAGAAAGGTTTATTTTATGCACATAGATGCATCTAAATCTTCTTGGTGAGTAATTCCCTTAACCATTATGAAGTGATATTCTTTGTCTCTTCTGATTAATTTTGTCTTGAAGTTCATTTTGTCTGATATGTGAAAAACTACCCCTGCTTGTTTATGGGCATAATTTTCATGGCATATCTTTTTCTATACTTTTACCTTTAGTCTGTGGATGTCTTTGTCTGTAAGACAAACAACATGTTGGGTCTTGTTTTCTAATCCAATCTGCCAATCTGTGTCTTTCAGTTGAAGAGTTTAGACTGTTTACTTTCAATGTTATTATAGGGAAATGATTTTTATTTCATCCCATTTGATTTATTTCTGATGTTTAATTCAGTCTGAGTTCTCCTTTAATTGACTATTCTTTTAGTGTAATGCATCCCTGTGCTTTTAAAAAAAATTTCTTCTGCATGAAAAGTTGCATGGAGTATTTTTATAGTACAGACTTAAGGTTATGAAATCTTTTAGTTTCTGTTTATCATGAAAGGTTTTGATTTCATTTTGATTCTGAAGGATAATTTTGCTGGCTATGTTAATCTTGTTTGGCACACTTTTCTTGCAGAGTTTTGTATATATTACCCCAAGGCCTCCTGGCTTTTAGTGTCTGGGTTGAGAAATCAGTCGAAATTCAAATTGGTTTACCTTTAAATGTGACCAGTTATTTTTCTCTTGCAGCTTTGAAAATTCATACTTTATTCTCTATGTTAGGCATTTTCATTACAATTACATATATAGATATATGTAATATATAGATATATGTAATTATATCATTATATACATATGTATATGTAATTATATATTGTAATATATAATTATAGTAGATCTTAGAGTAGATATATTTTGATTCTGTATATTGGCAGTTTTATAAGCCTCTTTATTTGAATTTTCATCTCATTCCTAAAATCTGGAAAATTTTCTAATATTATTTAATTGAAAACATTGTGCATCACTTTAATTTGTATTTCAAAGTCTCATCTACCTTGATTTTTAAATTTGCTGTTTGATGTTATTCCAGATTTCTTAAATATTCTTGTCATGGTTTCTTTTCTTTATGGTCAACTTTATTTTTAAGGTTATATACTCTGTCTTCAAGGCCTGAAAATCTATCTTCAAAGTGGTATAACCTATCAATGATGCTTCCCATTGAATTTTTATTTAGTTTCTTGATTTTTTTTCATTTCCAGGATTTCCATTTGTTTCTTTTTCAGAATTTCTCTTTATTGATTTCTCACTTCCTGTATTTTCTCTCTAATTTTACTCCTTATGTCTTCTTTTAGCTTACTGAATTTTTTTTTTTTTTTTTTTTTTTTTTTTTTTTGTTGCAGTGCTGGGGATTGAACCCAGGGCCTTGTGCTTGCAAGGCAAGCACTCTACCAACTGAGCTATATCCACAGACCAAGCTCACTGAATATTTTAACTAAGAATTTTAACTAAGAACTTTCTAAATTCTTTCTCATACATTTCCTCCACTACAGTGTTATGTAGTCAGTTGTTGAAGTGTTGTAGACTGTTTTGGGTGATTTTTTTTCCCCTTGCTTTTTTTGGTAGTGCTTATATGTCTACCAATCTATTGGGAAGGTGATTGATTCTTCTTTTATGTAAGGAACTCTTCATGAGTTTCTTTCTATTATGAACTGGGGGGCAAAGTGAATATTCAGGTATTGATACTTTAATTCAATGTGTGACTTCTGCCGATCCCAGTATAGGCACCACTTTGAGAGAAGTCACTGACTCCTATTAATTATGACTGTTGGTTGTTATCCTAATAGCCAACGATGTACTTTCAACCCATTTGAAAGTATTTCTTTCAATTGTTTAAAGCATCAGTTGAAACCATTTTCCTAGTCCTAGTATATGCTTGCTCCTCTCACCCTATATTTTCCCTTTTACATTATCTGCTACTACCTCTAATCCCTCCATCCATCTTTTTATTATTTTTATCTTGGTATTTTTTTTCTATCTTTTCTTTCCTTTTTTTCTCTCTTTTCTCAATCTTTCTTCTTCCCTTTTCCGTTCTCATCTAATTTTAAAGCAAATTTGCTATATTTAATGACTAATTTTTCAACCTGTTCCAGAACTTTAACAAAACTTTATACCTGGACTAGAGAAACTGTGGGGAATGATTACTATGGGTCATTGGTACCTGCTTTTCTCTACAGGAGTTTTTTATTTTGGTATAGAGCCTGGTGGCTGTCTGCAAGCACAGGTCCTGGGGTTGTAGATTCTCAATATGTGATCTAGAATGCAGGAAAGTTCCCCACAGCTTATGGAGAGAGATACTGTCCTTATTGCTGAGTAAAGGGACTTAGCTGGTTCACCTGGGTTCTAGTTTCTACTACCCCAGGTTGTGAACAACAGGTGCCAATTCCCTTTGCTGACTATGACTTAGGCAGGGTCCAGCCAATGTTTAAATAGTCCCCTATCACTCAGCAGTTGTTGCCAAGGGTCAGGTTAGGAGTTGGTTCAGGATGGGAGCTGAATCAGGCTGGGGCTGTTGCTCCCTACGCCTTGGAATCACACAACTTTCTCCCCTGACTGAACTCCCACTGGCTGTGGCAAAGATCTGAGCACCTTCCCATTAAGCTTCCTGTGGACTCTGACACCTTCTCATCATGGCTTTCAGCATGTATCAGCATCCACTTATCAGAGAAAACATTCAGCCTTTGGTTTTTTGAGCCTGGCTTATTTCACTTAGCATGATATTCTCCAATTCCACCCATTTACCAGCAAATGCCATAGTTTTATTCTTCTTTTTGACTGAGTAATATTCCATTGTGTATATATACCACAGTTTCTTTATCCATTCATCAATTGAAGGGCATCTAGGTTGGTTCCACAGTCTAGCTATTGTAAATTGAGCAGCTATGAACATAGATGTGGCTGCATCCTTACACTTTGCTGATTTTAAGACCTTTGGGTATAAACAGAGGAGTGGGATAGCTGGATCAAATGGTGGATCCATTCCAAGTGTTTTGAGGAATCTTCATACTGCTTACCAGAATGGTTGCATCAATTTGCAACTGCACCAGCAATGTATGAGTATGCCTTTTCCCCCACATCCACACCAACACTTATTATTGCTTGTGTTTCTGATAATAACCATTCTTATTGGAGTTAGATGAAATCTTAGGGTGGTTTTAATTTAATGCTTGTATTTTTTATACTGCAGCTGTATATCAACAATTTTGCAGAGATTTACATATAAAAATACTTCCTTTCATATTTGTTTATAACAGTAAAAGATTAAAAACAAACCAAATACCCATCAATATGCTGCAATTTAATAATTGAGGGCCTTTTAAGACATACCTTTTTAGGGGTATGACAAAGTTAAAAAGCACAAGACAGCTGGGTTTGGACTGATTTGGAATACTCAGTGAGATATGCCATCAAAAGATAAAGCAAGATTTTATAACAGTAGGTAAAGTACACAATTGTTTGCTAAAATTGAGATTCATGTATGCACTCATAGTCACTTAACATATCTCTCAAAAACATATAAGAAATCAATAATACAGTGCTTATGATGTATGATTAAACAGAGCAACTGGTGTACAAAGTGGTAGTAGATTTACTTTTACTGGATTCCATTTCATTGGTTTGTTAGTATTATGCATGTATATCTACTTGAGTAAATTAATTATACTAAAAAGTAATACACATCTAGCAAGGATTGATTTTACTAAAAGTAAGAATGAAGTAAAACACATTGCTGATGGGAAAACATATAATAAACAGTTAAAGAAAACAAAACCTAACTAGTGAACATGAACAATTTTAAGCAACTAGTATTTAGTGTTAACATTTTAAAATATTAAGAATATTGAGAATGTTGCAATGTAGTAAAGATATACTTAAATAAATGTTTTTGAGTCAAAAGAATTTAAGACTGCTGACACTTAACAGCAATTAGAAAAAAATTGAAAGTAAAATATTGCAAGCTGAATGAATGCGTGCAGACCACTCATGATGAAATAGATAATATTCAGAGTGACTGGAATTAAGAGAACAAAGTAAAGAGGCTGGACACTTCTTGCATAATTCTAGGTAATATTCTATATCTTTACTACCATCTGTATTTTTAGGATGTCTGTCAGGTCCCAAAGGAAAGAAGAATAAAACAAAAATTTATTCAAGAGTATCTGTGCAAGGTTGGGATTAGATGGGTTGCTAACATCTTTTAAATTATGAAAATCAGGCTGTATTTATAATCTCTCCTTTACAAGCTGTCTGCTGGTTGAAAAAGAGAAACTGTTGTTCACCCTTCCAGAACTGCAGATCCATGGCTTATCTGGGTAATGTATCAATCCAATGGGAATTATCTGTCATCTTTGACTATTTTTTTTCTTGTGCACCAATACTCTACTAGCCTTTTAGATCATTCTGATTTGATCACATGTTAATATAGTTTCTTTGAGTTCAACAGGATCATAAAGAAACCTGTTCTCTCCATTCCCTCCCTCTCACAGTGGTTAAAATTACTTCAGATATTGTTGACACATAACACAGGGAAAATTCTCCTATTATAAGAAAAATAGAAAGGTCATTACTTAGACTATAGGAAGTAGATACCTTTAATTTTTTAACTTTTAAACCATGAGATAAGACCCATGAGAGAAAACAGAATTTTTAAATAGTGAAAATTTATCATCATACAACTGTTTTAAAGTCCTCTGTGTTATTTTTTTCTTATTTATTCTCATGCTTCCCTACTCTGAGTAACTCCAGGTCTTTCTCTTCTTAGTATCTATATCA
Organism: Glaucomys volans; assembly: GCA_020662805.1. Classification (NCBI taxonomy): domain Eukaryota; kingdom Metazoa; phylum Chordata; class Mammalia; order Rodentia; family Sciuridae; genus Glaucomys; species Glaucomys volans. The sequence continues at coordinate 374,079 of JAJEJO010000882.1, read as the reverse complement.
ACTTATATAAAGTTGCAATTTAGTGAGTGTTAATTTTTTTCAACACAACAATTTGCATTTTCAGAACTGCTTTACCCTTATTGTGAATCATTCCTATTATCACTCTTACCTGGTTTTATTCTATTTTCTTAAAAAAATGAAACCTTGTCTTTTGGTGACTATTTGCGTGGCTTATCTTTTCCATCTCATTTTTAAAAATCTATGTCATCAATGTTCAGATAATGTCACTTAAAATATTTTTTTGTAATTTATTTTGGCTATAATTTACCTGGCAAAATTAACTCCTCTGAATTTATCCTAAAAACTGATATTTTGCAGTTTTTGCTGCTTGAACACGTTTGAATTAGACACAATGAACGTCACTATGAGGACAGTTTAACTCTGATCACCATGTTTCCTTCAGCATATTGAGGTCTAGTGTGTCAATTCCTCATTGTTTTTCACTCTCTTTTCACTATAATTAGCTTCTGTAATAATACTGCACACTTTTTTAAGTTTACTCATACAGTTATCAATTTCTGTGTTCAATATGCTTCTTGTAACTAACTTCATATTGTATCCAATTTCTGGAAGTGTATCTTATAAATATCCTTCAATATGGGTTTTCTGTAGTTAGCTTTCTGAATAAAATATCTTCATATTCACTTTCAAGAATAAAATAAAAATATTTTAGGTTGCAGTTGTTATACTCTGTCTCTTAGAATTATTACTTGGTTTTTCCAAAGGTTGCCATAAAAATTTCTTCCATCTCATAATCTCTTCTACAATGTGTCCTCACTTTCCCACCCTGAGACATGGAATCCAAGTTGCCTTCCTCCCCACACCAAAATGTTAAGGTTTGTGTGCATGAAACCAATTGACTGTGACGAAAATGAAGCTGCATGACTTTTACACAAAGTCAAAAAGCATGGGCAACTTCTAACTTGTTCCTAGACACACACACTTTCAAGCTCTTTGTTAACAATTAAGGACCCAGACTATTATGAGGATTCTTGAGCTACAGAGGCTACAGGGACAGACTGCCAGCTCTCATCACAGCCTTGACCAGGGCCCAGCCGACGCCCCAGTTAACAGCGGGAATAGCCAATGCCTACGTGAGTGAAAGCACCTCTAAACTAGTCCAATTCTTGGCTGCTGAAAATTCTCAGTTGTTTCGTTGTCCCAGTTGAGGATTCAGACATTTTGGAGCAGAAAGAAGCAGTTTCCACTGGGTGGTGTCCAAATTCCTGGCCTACAGACTCCGTTAGCATAATAAAAGAGCATTTTAAGACTATTGTGGTAATTGGTTATGCAACTGTAGTCACTAAATTCTACAAAAGAGGGAATGAACCATCTTTTGATCTATTTCTGTTGTTGCAAAAGATTTTTAATTTTATTCCTTTTTTATATAATCTGTATTATCACTCTGGTTGTTTTTAGGTTTTTCTTATTGTCTTTGTGATAGAAAAGTAATCTTAAAAGACAAAGAAATACTGATTGAAGTAAAGAAAGAGGTGTAGATGTTGTGTTTTCAAATAAAAACACCACCACTGTTTCTGGATTGTAGAATTGTTTCTGTCGAATCAAACCTTCACCTGAGAATGACTAAAGAACAATATAATAAGATTTTTGAAATGTATTTGACAGTACTAAAGAATCATCAAGACAAGTACTTGAGGTGGCAAGATCTTAGGAACAAAGGGAGTCAGTGGGAATCAACATTCCATCCTGGTTTTGTCCTCACACTCTAATGATTTATCAACAGAAGCCTAAAGTTTGTGATATTGAGAAGAACTTTAGGTAGTTCAATAGGAAGTCAGGGCTCAAATTAGAGTTTATGACTTCCCAAGGAGAAGAAATTTTTAGAATTTCACTTGGAGGTGTGAGCTATAGCCTAGTGGTCAAGTGCCTGCCTAGTATGCATGAAACCATGGGTTTGATCCTCAGGACTGAAAGTTCACTTGGGAAATAAAGAACTACAGTGCATGTGTGCGTATATACGCATGTATATATATATATATACACATATATATATATACACACACATATATACAACTTGCTTAATATACTTATTTACTATATTAACTGTAAATACTTGGATTAAAAAGAAAAACTGAGATGAAGACTCAATACATGGTTTTAATAGGAGATGAGATCATGCTAAAAAGAACTTTATTCCTGAATGAAATAAACATCAGTAGGAAATATTCAAACTAAATCACAGATAGATTAAAGGATGGAAAACAGAAAGTATCATAAAATAAATACCATAATATTAAGAAAATGAAAACCATACAATTCCACTAAATATCTAAGGAATGACTAAAATTAAAAAGACTAACAAAAAACACTAAAATTAAAAAGACTAACAAAAAACACTGTTGAGAATGTGAAACAACTGTCAACTCCTACACTGTTGGTGGAGAAATAAATTAATACCAACATTATAGAAAAAACATTTGGAAAAATCTTCTTAAGGTGAACAAATATATGACAAAGCAATTCTATTTCTAAATATGTATGTACAAAATAAACAGACACAAGTTCATCTAAAGATAATTATAAAAATAGAGCAGCTGGGGCTGGAGTATGCCTAACATTTGGCATGCCCTGGGTTAGATTCCCAGCAGCACACACACATGAAAAATTAAAATAGTAATTTGTTAAAAGCAAAATAAAAAACAACAAAAGAAATACATGGGGGGAAATGGTGTTTTAAAAATATATTCATAAAATAGAATGATACAGACCAAAAAAAATTAATACAACATCAGTAGCATGGATTAATTTCTCAAACATAATGTTGAACAAAAGCCAAACAGAAGACTGCACATGATACGATTAGACTTCTTTTTTTTTTTAATGTGATGGTAGCAGGGATTGAACCCAGGGTACTTAACCACTGAGCCATATCCCCAGCTGTTTTTTATATTTTATTTAGAGACAGGGTCTTGCTGAGTTGCTTAGGACCTCACTAAATTGTTGAGACTGGCTTTGAACTTGCAATCCTTCTGATTCAGCCTCCAGAGCAGCTGGGATTACAGGTGTGCGACACTATACCAGCATTATTAGATTTCTAAGTTCTGTCAAAGCTAAACTAATGTATGTCTTCAATGCTGTTAAAAGTGAGTGTCATGTTACCTTTGCGAGAAAGGGAAATAGTTTCTATGGGGGAACATTAGGGAGATCTTCTGAGGTACTAGACATTTATTATTTGTCCATCAGAGAAGAAGAAATAGGGCATGTTCTCTTTACCTGGGTAAACAAATTAGGCCCTCCACTTAAGATTTCTTTTAGTTTTCTATGTATTTGTTCTACCTACCTAATATGTTTAAGAATATTTTTTAATCTAATACTTACTTTTATTTTTCTTGATGTAAGATTATGTAAGAAATTATGTAAGGAACCCCCAGATCCTTCAGGGGTTTTCTTTTCTATTAACTATATATGCTAGACACTATTTACTTTTCTTAAATAAAATATTACTGTTTTGTGTATCTATTTATCTATCATATGTATACATATGTATCTTTCTATAAGTGTATATAGCAGATGATTGAATTAGAAGATGAATACAAAATTATAGTTTATTGTTCAATTGTTGTACTCTATTATTCCTTTTTCACATTAAGCACTACAATTGTTTAATATGAAAAATTAAAAATTTGAAATTGAGGGAAATAATTCAACCTCTTAAGTAGTTTTTTGGTCATATCTTTTAAATACACTGAATAAGTCACTTGTCAAAAATCACATTTGGTCATGTTTGTATTAAGAGCTTTGTCAATTTTGAAAGTCTTTAGTTTCACTGTCCATGATAATTCTAAGCTAAAATGACTCCACAAAACAATTCAAACATTTTAATTTTATTATTGAATTTTACTTCTAGTCCTAGTTCATACTACTCTTTCTTTTTTCTTTTAAAAATTTCTGGTGAGTTTTCATCAAATTTGCATGAATGTTATTTCAGTGTCATTTGAAAGAATGATGGTTTTATGTGTTATTGTTTTTCTTTAAGCAGCGTGCCAAAATTAAGACACACTTGTATCTCTATAATAACAGAAAGTAATCAATCAAATAAATATTTACAAACATGATAGACTTTTGTATTGGCTTTTACTGTTTACTACCAATTTATCAGTTAAGGTGGGAAATACAGCTGTCTTCAAGTTCATTTTGGGAAATTTACCATCACAGCAATCTACACTGGCCAGAGCCCACCAAAACTCATATGAATCTTTAGTCACATATTTTACTGATTTCAAAGTTATGCACAAACTTCCTGTTTTGAGTTACTGAGCCACATTCCCAATTGAAACCATAAATTTATAAAGACTACATCTTAAAGCTATCAGTGAACAACAACCCCAAATCACAAGCAGAAAGTATTCAGAATTTTTATTTTTATCTCATCGGGAAACTCCCAGCATTAATCATGCTTATAACAATGCTGATGAAAAATGCCACAGCTGGACTTTGAACTAATTTGTAGGAGAAAATATGTGTGCATGTAATTAAAAGTAAAAAAAAAATAAAATCACTGATTTATTGGGTGACAATCTTGTTTTCCAGTAATGGAGCTATATAATCCTTCCTGAACTCATGCACATAGCTATTGTCTATTCTCATGGATGCTTTAACTTGATTTTTTTCTTACTCTAATGGTAGATGAATTGACAGTAGCAAACAATGGTAAACTGGATAACTACTTAGCTAAACCTGTAAGGATCCCCACAAACAAATTGTAAATCTCCTAATTACACGACATAAAATTTACTTGTTGGTAGATATTCATGAATAAATGTGAAATTGATCAATGTGAATTGGTATAATTATGCAGATGTTTTCTTCTTAATGAAATTAATGTAACATTTTCAATGTATGAAAACTTAGAACTTCTTTCCCTAAGTTTTCATATGTCCTTAATACAATTCTGTTTATGTGAATTATATAATTACTACAATTTGAAAAGTAGAAATCCAGAGGGAAAAGTAAAAAAAAAAACCTTTGAACCAGCTTTCAGTTGAATGACAGACAGCTTTTTGTTTTGTTTTGTTCTTCATGCTCAAATGCTATCAGTTCATTTAAGTTGAAATGTGAGTCTAAAACACTTGATAATTATAGAATGCGGAGTAGTCTGTGTTCTTGTTTTAGAAATAAAGAGATTGCAAGATTAAAGCACCATTTTCACTGAGCTTGCTCAGTTCCAACATGAAAAACCCCTAGTGGAGACTACTAGTTTCTGAAAATGTAAGGAACTTGGAAATTAGCATTCTTTTCTATCATCAAATTAAAAGCTTAACATATTGAAAAAAAATTAGCAATCCTTCATGGATCTGTAGAAGAGGTGAGGGTACAGGGAAAACTGCTACTCCCAAGATCAGAGACAGGCAAACACAGGGACAGGGAACCCTGGCTTACCAGAGCAGAGTGGAACCACTATGGATGAAATGAATGACACCAAGGATACAAAGAGGGACAGGGGAATTATTTTTCTTTTCTAAGGCACTCAGACCTCTTGTGAGGCAATAATATAGATTTCTTTGAAAGTAGACTTAATTAGTTGTAAATGTGTACTGCAAACTCAAGGACAACAACCAGAAAAGTCAATAAAAAAGCATAACTGATTTGCTAAGAAAGGGGAAAACATGGAATCATATAAAATGTATAAAATTGCAAAAAATCAAGGAAACAGTAGAAGACAAAAACAGAAAGATTATGGGCAATGAAGAGAAGGCAGTAAGAAATATGGAAGCTATTAATCCAACTTTATCAATAATCACTTTATCAATAATCACTTTATCAATAATCATGCAATATTTAAAAGACAGATTGTCACAGCGGATGGTAAAAAGAAAACATCTACCTATATGCTATCTAAAAGAATTCCAATTTATTTATTTACTTATTTATATATTCTTTTGTACTGGGGATCAAACCCAAGACCTAGCACATGCTAGGCAAGCACTCTGCCACTGAGCTATATCTCCAGCAAGAAAACTACTTTAAACATAAAAACAAATATACATTAAAAGATAATTAGTGGAGAAAATATGCCAGGCTAACATGAATCAAGAGTAAACTAGAGTAGCTATACTAATTTCAAAGAGCAAACTGCAAAGCAAGGGAAATTTATCAGGAAGAAAAAGGGATATTACATAGTGATAAAGAGGTCAATTATCCAAGAAAGCATAATGATTTTTTTTCTTTTTTCTTTTTTTTTTTAGTACTGGGAATTGAACCCAGGAGGTTTAACCACTGAACCACATTCCCAGCCCTTTTTATATTTTATTTTGAGACTGGGTCTCACTGTCTCAGTATTTGTTGCTTAGGGCCTCACTAAGCAACAAGTTGCTGAAGTGGTTTTGAACTTGAGTTTCTCCTGCCTCAGACTCCTGAGCCACTGGGATTATAGGCATGCACCACTACACCCACCCATAATGATCTTTAATGTGTATGTGGTTCACAGAACTGTGTCAAGTTATGTGAAGTAAAATTGATAGAACTGCCAGGTGAAATAGATGAATCCCCAATCATAGTTGGAGACATCAACACCCCTCCAGCAGACATAGCATGCAAAAAAGAAAAAAGGCAGTAAAGAGAGATAAATTTAATAACACTATCAATCAACTGGGTATCTATAGACCACTTCATCCAGCAATAGAATATGTATTCTTCTCAAGTTCACATGGACTGATCATTGATATAGACATTTCAGGCCATCAAACACACTGTGAAATTTTTAAAAGAAATACAATATTCACTATCATACTATAATGGAATTGAATTAGAATTAAATAACAGAAAGAGAACTAGATATTCCTAAAATCTATGAATATTAAAAAACACACTTCTGAATAACACATAAGCCAAAAAAACTCAAGAGAAATTTTAAAATATTTTAAATGTCAATGATTGTACAATTTATCAAAATTTGTGGGACATTCAATCAGTATTTAGAAGGATATTAGTATTGAATGCTTATGTTAGAAAAGATTTAAATCAATAACCTAAGGTGCTATTTAGGAAACTAGAGAAAGAATAACAAATTAAAGCCAGGATAAGAGAAAAAAAGAAATAGTAAGTATTGAGCAGAAGTCAATGAAAATGAAAATAAAAAAGCAAGAAAGAAAAGCAACAAAACCAAAATTTGTTCTTTGAAAAGACTGATAGAATAAATAAGCCTCTAACTTGGTTAACTAAGAAAAATGAGATTACAAATTACTAGACTAAAATGAAGGAGAAGACATCACCATAGATCCCATAGGTATTAAAAGAATAATAAAGGAATGTTATGAGGGAATGTGTTCCCATAGTTTGGACAACCTAGATGAATTGGATGAATTATTGAAAGACATACTCTACCAAAACTCATAAGAAGAAATAGATAACTTGAATAGGCTTATAGCTCTTAATGAAATTGATTCAATAATTAATAGCCTTTCAAAACATTAAACACTAGGTCTATGTGGATTTGCCTGTAAACTTTTCTACCAAAAGTTTAAGGACGAAATTATACAAAATCTCTAAAATGTCATTCATATGATAGAAGCAGAAGGAATACTTCCTAACTCACTCTATGAGACTGGCATGACCCTAATACCAAAACCAAAGACATTGCCAGGAAAGAAAACTAAAGACCACTGCCCCTGACAGCAGACACTTGCACGTTAGAACTTGGCTAAATCAGCTTCCTTTCAGTTCCTTCCACCCCGGTAAATTTTCACAAGTAGTTTACTTTGTCAGGAGTAACACACACACACACACACACACACACACACACACACACACTCCACCTTGCTGGTCAGTATTCACCTTTCAGATCGCAGTTTGATCATGTCCCCTTGATTATTCATCCTTCTAAGACTCAAACATGTCTACATTTTTCTCAAATTCAATAGAGCATACAGTTGCTACTATCATGTTTTCTACATCTCATGTAGTGCACATCTTTGCAAAATTGCTTTCCTCCTTTTATCCATGCAAAGAGCACTTCACACTGCATGGGAGTATTCTACTTGGGCTCTGGAGTTGGGTGACCTGACTTTCCATGCCAACACTACCACCTAACAGGTGTAAGATAGGACAGGATGCTTACCCTTTCTGCACATGTTTCCTCATCCGTGAATGGGAATAATAATGGCATCTCTGTCATAGGAACTGAAACAGTTCCTGGCATTTTGTAATTATTCAGTAAACACTAGCGTTTGTTATTTCCTCCCTCACTTCTAGATGAGCTAAATTGTTTGGTTCAGACCCAACAGTGCTTTGATTCCTTTTAGAAGTCATTTTTTTTGGTCTCTTTTTTTAAAATCAAAGATGACTTATTGTTTTTGTTCTTCTCATAAATAATTTAAAAATTAGCATTTCGCTTCAAGAGACTGTGTGGGAAATTCTAATGAAGGTAAACCTACTTCAGTTTGCTAAATGACTGACTGATTTTAGGTTCACATTCAAGAGAAAACATTTTTCAGAGTCCTATTTTTAGTCAAGTGTATTGGTATTTCTTACAGATGGCATTCTGTACCAACTGAAACCAGCACAAAAAGAAAAGAGAAACAAAGGTTATGACATTTAACTTGAATGCCAAGCTCTCTTGTCATCAGCAAACAGTGGCTCTTTTTGTTAATTTCTGTATCCGCGAATTGTGACTTTTGTCTCTTTATTTAGAGATAGCTTTAGGCTTGTATTATTAATTTGTATAGTTTCTTCCTGAACATTTGTCCTTTCTCATTTGTATTTTATTTTTTACTTAAAAATCATTTTATTTAAAAGGGAAAAAAATCTATGTTTTATCCTTTCTCATTGCTACTAAAAATAATTATTCGGTAAAAATTTTAAGTAATTCAGAAAATCTATCTCCAACACTACTGTAATAAGAATATTTTTCCTCACACACTAAAGTTGACATGGCACCCTTACCTTACTTGTGGTTTCCTAGGGCTCTCTTCCATTTAGTTATTGAAGCAGTTAAAGGAGCTCTTTAAGGAGAAGTCTTTATATAAAATTCACAGGAAACTTTCTAGTTCTTAATTATTGAAATTATTTTAATATTTGTTTCCTAAATTTGATCACACATGTCAAGTGACAGTCAAGTGATGAGCATTTTATTTAAAAATCATTTTACTTAAAAGGAAAAAAGTACCTTTCCCTTTTAACTTTCCCACATTTTCCCTCATTTCTCAGTTCTATCCAGGAACCTACACTTAGCACAAATACAGTCTTCATTATTTATGGATTTCATATTTGCCATTTCACCTACTTGCTAATATTTGTATTTAACCTACAAACCAATATGCTCAGTACTTGCCCAGTAGTTCATAGACATGGCAGAATGGGAAAAGTTTTGAGTCATACTTTCCAGTTGAGGTTGAACAAGGTAAGGCTTTGCTTTTTCTTTTTAGCTCTCCTACTATAGACAGCTATGTCCTTTCCCATTCTATTTAGTGTCATGTTTCCCTCAGTTTTGTGCTTTTGTTTGTGATTTCTCTTTAAAATGCACCCAAAGAATAGTGTTGAAATCTAGTGATCATAAGCACAGGAAGACTATGACATACCTATGGAAATAGAAGTGTTAGGTGATATTGTTCAGGCAGGAGTCATGGTGCTGCTGGGCATGTGTTCAATGTTAATGAATTAACAACATATACCATGTGTGTCTTTAAACAGAAATATGCACATAATCAGTCTATGTGTTACTTGATTGGTTCACAAAAATGCTTGGATTAGAGGAAGCTAACCCTCTATTTCCCCCAGAAGCAATGGTTCAATACTTGGTAATTCAGGTTTCAAAGCAATTTTACAGAGCATAACTATCATGAATAATAAGAATCAACCATACTATGTTGACAACTCCAAACCTATGGAATTACATACATATATACATATATGTATGAATATATGAACTAAATTGCCTGCTACTGTACTAATTTGAACAATCTAATGACTTTTTAAAAGTGGAATTGAATAGCTCCACTAAACCGATGAATCAAACTACTCATTTAATATAATATAGCTGAAATTTTATATCAATGGATTGTTGAAATATTTAGTTTTATTAATTCTCTAGTTGCAAAGAAGCCACAAATGCTGCAAATGAACAAGTTTCCATCAAAGAAACTAAACTTGTATTTTAATTATATTTCTTGCTACTATCCAGATAGAGTTTTAGAGTATTTATTGGAAGCACTAAAAGATCCCTTCAAGAGATCCAAATTTCAGAACTGAGAATATAGGCTGAACATGATGAACATTTTATAAAATTTAACAGAAATGTTGGAAAAGTCAAATTCAAATGCATGCAAAATGATTTATGTTTGCCTACATTTACTAGATTAGACAAAGGGTCAACAAATTAATAGCAATAGTCTTTTAAAAGATATATGATTGTGAGAGCTGCCGCATGAGACTTCCATGCCAGAAAGGCTGACCCAGAGACAGAAATCAGGCTCAGCCCAGCACATAAGACTTCTACACCCGGGAGGCCAGCCCAGAGGCCCAGGCCCAGTCCTGCCCGGCCCCAGCATGCAGTCTAGTGCCCATGCAGCAGGTGACCATCTATCAACATGTGGGGACACCTCTGCCCACTAGCAGGGATTCTACCCCACCAGGAGGCCACCATACCTAGAGGAGCAGTACCCTTGTTGGGATACCACATTGTCAAGTTCCTCCCAGGCATCAGCCTACTGAAGACTAGGAGGTTTGAACAGTATGGTATACTTTAATTGTAGATTTTTTATTAGTAATAATATTACAATTATTCCTATTATACCTACTATTATTCCTACTTTCCTTACTTTTCTTTTATTAATATTTTTCACACCTCTCTATTTTCCTCTAATCTGTTTCCTTGGAGACTCTCCCTTTTCTCATGCTAGCAACCAATTTCTTTTAATTCCACTGTCACTACTCCTATAACATAGTACCTCTATAGACAGACACACTTCTTATCTCACTAATGGTATATCCTACATCTCACCCTATCCTCTTTGTCCACAATTCGAAATTGTGATTCTTATTGCAAACCTATTGGCCAAACTTAGATAATAATTGAACTCATCATCTCTGTTTACTAAGACAATATGGTTAATATCTTAAAAGGGAAAATTTGAGTTAAGGATACATATTGTTTGTATGGTGTGCTGTTAATATTGATCTGTCACATCAAGGTGAGGTATTGGAAACCTGCAGGGACACTATAAGTCCATAGGGGGTAAACAGCAATACCTCAGATTCCCACTGCTAGAGGGGAAGACACATGAACAACATGAGAAAACAAGGGAAGAAAGTATCCCAAACAAACCTAGATGCTACATCAATGGAATCCAATGACAGCATGGCAGAAGAAATGTCAGAAAGGGAGTTCAGAATGCACATAATTAAAATGTTCAGATAAGCAAATGGTGAGATAAGAGAGCAAATGCAGGCAATGAATGACTGCACCAATCAAGAGTTAAAAGAACAAATGCAGGAAGCAAAAGATCATTTCAATAAAGAGATAGAGATTCTGAAAAAAAAGAAAAACCCAACAGAAATCCTTGAAATGAAGGAAACAATAAACCAAATTTAAAACTCAATAGAAAGCATAACCAACAGGCTAGATCACCTGGAAGACAGAACCTCAGACACTGAAGACAAAATATTTAATCTGGAAAACAAAGTTGACCAAACAGAGAAGATGGTAAGAAATCATGAATGGAACCTATGAAAATTATGGGATATCATAAAAAGACCAATTTAAGAACTATTGGGATTGAGGAAGGCTCAGAGATACAAATCAAAGAAATGAATAATCTATTCAATGAAATAATATCAGAAAATTTCCCAAATCTGAAAAATGAAATGGAAAATCAAATATAAGAGGCTTACAGGAAACTAAATATACAAAATTAAAATAGATCCACACCAAGGCACATTCTAATGAAAGTACCTAACATACAAAATAAACGTAGAATTTTAAAGGCTGCAAGAGGTAAAAATCAGATTACATTCAGGGGGAGTCCAATGCAATTATCAGCAGATTTCTCAACCCAGACCCTAAAAGCAAGAAGGGCCTGGAACAACATATTTCAGGCTCTGAAAGAAAATGGATGCCAACCTAGAATCTTATACCCAGCAAAAGTTACCTTCAGATTTGACAACAAAATAAAATCCTTCCATGATAAACAAAAGCTAAAAGAACTTACAAATAGAAAGTCAGTGCCAGAAAACATTCTCAGAAAAAAATTCCATGAGAAAGAAATGAAAAACAACAATGTAAGTCAGCATAGGAGGAACTACCTAAAGGAACAACCAAATAGAGGAAAAACAAGTCAAGTTAAAAACAAAAAATAAGCCAAAATTACTGGGAATACAAATCATATCTCAATATTAACCCTGAATGTTAATGGCCTGAACTCATCAATCAAAAGACATAGACTGGCAGATTGGATTAAAATGAAAGACCCAACAATATGCTGCCTTCAAGAGACTCATCTCATGGAAAAGGACATCCGCAGACTAAAGTCGAAAGGATGGGGAAAAACATACCCCACACATCGACTCAGTAAAAAAACAGGAGTATCCATCCTCATATCAGATAAAGTGGACTTCAAGCCAAAATTAATTAGAAGGGATAAAGAAGGACATTTCATACTGCTTAAGGGAAGCATAAATCAGCAAGACATAACAATCATAAATATTTATGCCCCAAACAATGGCACATCCATGTATGTCAAACAAATCCTTCTCAATTCCAGGAATAAAATAGACCACAACACAATAATACTAGGAGAGGAAATGGAAGGCCCAGTAGAGCACTCAATTTGGCTTGGAATTTCTTTTGGTTAGCAACAAAAATATTTGTTATGTTACAAAAGTAAAAGCAGCAATCTAGATTATGTGCTGATCTTTTCACAAGAGGGACTCTAATTATGTAGCTAAGTTTAAAGATTTTTGGAATCACCATTTGACACAGCTATCCCACTCCTTGGCCTATATACAAAGGACTTAAAATCAGCATACAACAGTGATGCAGCCACATCAATGTTTATAGCAGCTCAATTCACAATGTCTAGATTGTGGAACCAACCTGGATGCCCTTCAATTGATGAATGGATAAAGAAATTGTGGTATATACATACACAATGGAATATTACTCAGCCATAAAGAAGAATAAAATTATGGTGCTTGCAGGTAAATGGATGCAGTTGGAGAATATCATGCTAAGTGAGATAAGCCAATCCCAAAAAATAAAAGGCCGAATGATCTCTCTGATAAGTGGATGATGATACATAATGTGGGGTGGGAGGGGGACAAGAATGGAGGAAGGATGGATTGCATAAAGGAAAAAGAGGGGTGGGGATGGGGTGGGGGAAGGAAAAAAAACAGAATGAGACAAACATCATTACCCTATGTATATGTATGATTATGCAAATGGTGTGACTCTACTTCATGTACAACCACAGAAACAACAGTTATACTCCATTTGTGTACAATGAATCAAAATAAATTAAAAAGATATATGACTGCGATTTATTCCAAAAATATGTATTAAAAAACTGCTATTGTCCAACATAAGGTTACATCTGTGAATGAGATAAGTAATGTCCTTATTTTGTGAAACATAGCCCAACAGGTGGACAGCCAATAAAATCTTCAAAAATAAATAAAGATATAGTGATATATGTAAAAAAGACAATACATTAGGGAAGTCAATAAAAAGTGATGATAAAGGAGGAGGCCATCTTAGATATTCTGAGTTATAGGAGGACATGTGATAGTTTGAAGTCCAAATCAATGCAGATAGAATAAATATCAAGTAAAAAATCCCTAAGTCTTGGCAGATGTTGGCACAGTCATGATTCAGAAAGAGAGCCAGTGTATCCAGAGCTGGTTCCTTAATGAAGAAAGTATAAAAGTAGTAAGACAGAAGAACTACACCTGTATCTGCCTCACTGGATGGAGGAGCTCCTGCTATTCTGTTCTGGAGCTCCTGGGAACAAATATCTCTACCTCTCTATTTTTTTTTTTTAATTGCTGTCAGGCCTTCCAGTCTCAGAAATACCCATTCTCTAAGTTCACTCATGCAGTTAACTCCAGACACACTTGTTAACTTCTCCCAAGAAGTTATTCATCATGCATCTCTTAGCTCCAAAGTGCTGGAGTGTGTGGGTATGAGGACTGGGCTTCAAGAGCACATTCCCAGAGTCTGTGAGAGACTCTCTTGGACTACAACTTCATCTCCCATAAGGAGTGAAAGGAAAACTAGAGTAAGTCTCATTCACTATTAACTCATACCTGGAAAGACGCCTTTGTTCCAAGATAAACCCTCCTTGACAGGACTAGGAAGAGAGACCTGTGGCAAAGTCTGTTGTAGCCGGGCTGGTTTTTCTCTTACCATGTCCAAGACGAGGTTGGCTCACTTAAGAACACAAAAATCCCACCTGACATTCTGTTACACTGCATATTCCTGTGGACAAGACTTTGTACTCTAGCAAAAGCCAGTTACTCAATGGCATAGTTCTTATTCAGAGTTCTGTATTTTTAAATATGATCTTCAATTGCTCTTCACCACAGCTTTCCTTTGCTCTTATGATTTTTTCCTAAGTCCAAAGTTATTAACTATTATAATTCTAAAGGTTTTCAGGATTTTACAAATCTTTTAAATTTTACTTTAATATTCTATGGGCCTAAAGTATCTATAATGCTGTATGCCAGGGATTCTTAAATTCTGGACTCACCCAACAAATAAAACAATTATATAAACTAGTCTGAATTCAGCAGGATGACAATGGTGACGGTGATGGTGATGATTATGATGATGATGATGGCTAGACAGACGTGATTTTCTGAGGACTGACTGTGTGCCTTGCAGTGTTCTTAACACTTGTAAATACTATCTTCTATAATCTTCACAGCACTTCTATAAAGAATACCATCTCCACCCTACAAATGAAGAAAATTAAGACTCAAAGCGGTGGTGGAACCAGAATCCCAATATCATCATTCCACCTCCAGGGTCTTCACTCTTAATCAGACCACTGTACAAACACAAAATGGCTTTTATTTCTAGTCATTTCATCATTACACCAAACTGAGTATTCAATCTTGAAATTCCTAGTCACTTTAATAAAACCACATTCTACTTTAGAATACCAATGTCACATCTAACTCTGAACAGAATCTGTACCACTACCACTGTCCCCATCTGAATGGGTTTTGTTTGGAGATGAGAAAGTAGATTGGAAGGTAAATTGGAATGGAGGAGGAATTGGTCTGGTGTGTACTTCCTGCTCCCCTACTCTTTCTCATGCGTAAAGAGGGACAAGGAATAAATATGAAGCAGAATTGTGTTCTGAGATTAGCTAGTGCTGAAGTGGCATTTTTGTCTGGTCTCTTTCAGGCCATCACCACCAAGAAGGTGTTATCATATTTCAGTCTCAACAAGCCAGTGGAATACATACTGAAATATTTTTTTTAAATATCTCTGCAAGTGAACAGTAACAGTCTCCATATCAGTGAGCTCTAAGAGGTTAACCAGAGCTAGGAGTCAACCACAGGTATCTTCAACTCCAAAGTCCATGTTCTATTAAAGCTCACTGTCATGCCAAGAATGTTCCTAGAATTCCACCCACAAAATGGAGTGTCAGTGCATATTGGACTATGTGATTATAAAAAATTGAAAAAGGTTTCAATCACATAAAAAGAAGGAAATTTTATTTTAAAGTCTGATTAGCAATGGAAGATTTTCAAAAATAAAACAACAATACCAAGTATGGTAAGAAATATTATTCCTTTCCTTGTTGCAAAAACAACATTTAGGTCAGTATTTTTTCAGTTATGTGTTAAGCAGCATTTTAAGAATAGAAAAACAATAAAAATACTTACTAACAGATCATAGAAACCTTGTGGAGAAATAGCAATAATTTCAATTTTACTGACACAGTATCATATGCTCTGAAGAAAGTCTACACATCGTACATTAAAAAAAAAACTAATGGGGGCTGGGATTGTGGCTCAATGGTAGAGCGCCTGCCTCACATGTGTGAGACACTGGGTTCAATCCTCAGCACCACATAAAAATAAAAATAAAGGTATTGTGTCCATCTACAACTAAAAAATAATTAAAAAAATAATTTTAACATTAAAAGTACTTTGTTCAGACAGAGTTAATATTTGTTGTGTAGAAATAAGTCTTTTCCATGTATTTAAGGATTTGTGAAAATATAAAATTAGAAAGGACTAATTTTCCTATAATAGTAGGGACATATAGACCAGTACAATTAAGCCATCTAGTAGAGCATGTTGTCTTCAGTAAAACCCTTGTATTTGGTTGTCATTTTCCTAGATATTGGCTATCCAAGCGTAAGTGAAATATAAAACTCTCTGAACACAATGTGTGCTTAGGCACCACTGGATACTGATGTGTACATAAATCATGACAGTAAAATAATTCCATAATAGTAATGAGATTCAGAAAGAAGATAATTTAAGGAAATTTGGCATAAAAAGCAGCTAATATGATGTGAATTTCTAAATCAGTAAAAATAATTCCGTTTGCAATTTCTTATGGTATGAGAACCTACTACATAAAGACATTATGCTGGAGGGCCCTGGGAGATACAAAATGGTGACACCCTTAGGGATTATTGAATTACTCTATTAAGGCAGTATGACTGGTAGCTGGAGCTGTGTAACAAACTTTAATTAACCTAAGTCATGCAATCCTTAGCACTTACTGTTCCCTCTGCCTGGAATTGTGTATACCAAAATCTTTTTAGTTGTACCTGCTAAAAATTCCTGTCTCAACTCAAATGTCTCCTCCTCAGTATGATTTTCCCCAATATTCAATCTAAAGTGACCTCTTCTCCCAGCCTACCTTCCTGTCTTCATATCTTTAGCAAAATAACTTTCATTATTAATTACCTCACGTATCTACTTAATATTATTGATCATCTCCCCTACAGAAATTTATGCTGTATGAAACTGGGAACTTTTTAATCCAATCACCTCTGTGTATACCTAGTGCCAAAAAGGATATCTGAAACATAATAGTCACAAAATTAGAAAAGTTTGAATTATTGAATTAAAGGAACTATGAATGCATAGCCTTTTCTTCCTACTATTCATTTATTCAAAAACATTTTTGTTAAATTTCTCCCAGGTGCAAGAAAATTAGGTACTGAGGTTACAGTGTACAAATCCCTGAAGGAATTCACAGTATTATCAGAACAATAGACACAGAAACAAATAATGAGGTAAACACAGTAAGAGAGAAGAAGAGTACTGCTGGCAAAACCAGGCACAGGCAGCCCCCTAGGACCATGGGGAAGCCATCATTAGGATGTGAACTCCAACCTAGTCTTAAAGAGAAATAGCAGCTTGTCAAGGAAAGAAGCAATGGGCAATGAAAGGAAAAGTAAAATAGACAGAAACAGGAAAAAGGCATAGTTTTCTGGTTCTAAACAAGATGAAATAAGCACCTTTTACCCTATTGCTCTCACTATAACAAAAAACAACAAAATATATTGAGTAGCTTTGAGAAAGCACTGAAAGGTAAAAGGAAACAAGGCCAACTGATTAGATTTCAGAAACTAAAGAACAATATCGGAGCATCCTAGAGTTAGAACTACCAGTGGGCACACTTCAAAAAGACCTAAAAAAAAAAAAAAAAAAAGAAGTCCTCTTTCTTTCTCTGGCCAAAGGACCAGGAAAAAGTCAGCTCTGCAGAAACCTGCTCTGCAAATAAGCTCACTTACCTCTAGGTACCACGGAGACTAGGGGTGGCATCTGGTCAATCATCCCCACCCTCCAAAAATGAGAGCAGAGATAAGTCCCCCACCCTCATCACCTGGGGCTATAAAGCCTTGAGGGTGAAGCCTTTTTGACCACATCTACCTTTCCTCTGGCCTCTGTGAGGACAGTGAGATGGAGTTCACACATCACAGCTGCGGTAAGTGAACAAGAGCAAACAGATGGCACAATATGCTAGCCCCTTTGAACTAGAGAGTGGAACAGAACTGTGGAGAAGAGAAAGATGAAGCAGCAGATATTTTAAATCTGGGAGAAGATTTGAAATTCTGGGAGAAGATTCCAAGCAAGGGATTAACCAGAATCAAAATATCAAATGATTTGAGAATTGAACTCACCATGTAATATCACCCAGTCTTCAAATTGGCCTTCAAATTGGCACACAGACACAGGCAGACCACTATAGCACAGAGAAGACCCAGAAAACGAAATCGACATTCAAATCACAACCCCTCAAAATGGGCTACAAGGTGTATTCTGATCCTAAACTCACCTGCTTGCTAAAAAACTAAATAAGATTCAGAAAATCATAACAATATTCAACATGTCCAAAATATAATACCGATTGTGTCAAGAACTAGAAAAATCTCAAGTAGAATAAAAGACAATTAATGAACACACATACTGAGATGGCACAGATTTGGAATTTTATAATAATGATCTTAAAACAGCTTTCATAAAAATCCTCCAATAAGCTATCACAACCCACATGAAATAAATGAAAATAGAAAGTCTCAGCAAATATATGGAAGATGAATAAACAAAATGGTTAAGTGTTCAAATGAAAAGTAAAAAAAAAATAAAAATAATTATTGGTATGGTTAAAGAGCAGACTACAGATGATAGAAATTTAATATCAACCAAAGTGATCTAATTTATGATTCAATCATTTATAACTCATTTTTACTTTATTTCAAAGAGAAAATAAATGAGTAAACAGAAGTAAACAAAGGTTCAAAGACCTGTGGAATAAAAGCATATGAAAAAATTTCTAAATACTTAGAAATCAACATACTTTTAAGGAATACATGGGTCAAAAAGGAAATTTCAAAGGAAACTAGATTTTTTTCAGCTGAATAAAAATGAAAATTCAATCTATCAAAATCTGATATGCAGCTAAAGTAGGGGACTGAAAGAAATTTATAAAACCACATGCTTACATCACAAAAAGATGTTTCTAAGTATGTAATGTAGATTTTTCACCTTGTTAAACTAAAAACTGAAGAACAAAGTCAATTTAAAGTGAACAGGAAAGAAAATGTAAGAATGAAGTCAGTTAAATTGAAACC
Organism: Glaucomys volans; assembly: GCA_020662805.1. Classification (NCBI taxonomy): domain Eukaryota; kingdom Metazoa; phylum Chordata; class Mammalia; order Rodentia; family Sciuridae; genus Glaucomys; species Glaucomys volans. The sequence goes on along the minus strand of JAJEJO010000882.1, from coordinate 355,021 downwards.
AGAGAAACAAAAGGAAAATCAATAAACCAAAAGCTTTTTCTTTGAAAAGAATAAACAGCAAAAAATAAAGAAAAAAGGGAAAGACAAAAATAACTAATATCAGGAAATAAATAAGGTATCTCTTAGATATTTGCAGGTCTTAGACCCTGCAAATATTAAAAAGTTAGTTAGTAAATACTCCAAATAATTCAATACCCATAAATTCAAAAACTGAGATGAAAAAGGCCAATTTCTTAAAAAATACAAGGTACTCAAACACACTCAAGAAGAAATAGATAATCTTAATCATCCTATATAATTAAATTGAAATTTTAGTTAAAACCTTCAAAAGGAAAAAAGAAGAAAGAAAGAAAGAAAGAAAAAAGAAAGAAAGAAAGAAAGAAAGGAAGAAAGAAAGAAAGAAAGAAAGAAAGAAAGAAAGAAAGAAAGAAA
>JAJEJO010000882.1:282608-354489 GCA_020662805.1 Glaucomys volans | reverse complement strand
TTGGTGACTTCTACAAAATTTCTATTTAAGAGAACAATAAAATCAATTCTAACCAATCATTTCCCCAAAAATAGAAGGGAGAATATTTCCCAACACACTTATGTGACTAGCATTATCTAATACTAAACATAAATAAAAAGGGCACACATACAGAGAAATATAAACATTATCTCTCTTGAACATAAACACAAAATCCTACACAAAACATTCGCAAATCACACTAAATATTAAACAAATAATAAAACATGACCAAGTGAAAATTATTCCAGAATGTAAGACTACTTTGATAATTGCGAATCTCCCAATGTAATTACCATATAAATTTTTAAAGACTAAAAACCATATGATCCAATCAACTGATAGAGAAAAAGCATGTAACTATATTCAATACGCATTCATAATAAAAACTTTCAACAAAACAGAAATTAAAGGAAACTTTTTAATCAGATAAAGGGCACCTAAAAAACAACTTCCAGGTCGCATCATACTTGGTGGTGGAAAACTGAATGCTTCCCCCTTAAAATCTGGGGAAAGAGAAGATGTTCATTGTCGCTGCTGCAATTCAACATAGTATTAGAAATCCTTATCAGTTTATTAGGGCAACAAAAACAAGCCCAAGACAAACAGATCAGAAATAAAGAATGAAACCTTCCTATATGCAAGTGACATGATTTTGTGGAAAATTCCAAGGAAAACATCAAAAATATGCAAAACATATAAAATCCTCCTAGAATTAATGAGTGACTTTAGCCAGGTCACATGATACAAAAGTTAGTCCACAAAGGTTAATTTTTTTCTATATACTAGCAAAGAATAATTGAAGACTCAAAGTAAAATCACCATTTATAACAGTCTCGAAAGACTATTAAATGTAAACCTAATGAGATATTTGCAAGGTCCATATGTTGAAAAGCACTACTGTTGCTGAAACAAATCGAGCAAGCTCTAAATAAAAGCAGAGACAAACTGCATTTATGAATTTGAAGACTCGACATAGTAAAATACCAATTTTCCCTAAATTTAATTTTTGGTGTTAGCAATGTCTACCCAAATTCCTGAAAATTTTGTATGGAGATATAGACAAGGAGATTCTAAAATTTATTCAGGACAAAAGAACTAGAAAGTTTTTAATAATGTTGGAAAATAGAGAAAGATTGAATAAATCATTCTAATTTTTGTTGACTTACTATTCAGTTACAGTAATAAGCAATGTGAAACTGATGATGGGATAGATACAAAGATCAATGGAACATAAAAGATAGTCCAATGCAAGAACAGGTCAATGAAGAAAGGAGGGTCTTTTCAACAAACTACGTCAGAACAACTGGAATGCTACAGGAAAAAAACAAAACAAAATAAACAGATAAAAACAAGCCAATACTTCACACCTTGTAAGAAATTAATTTAGGATGGAGCATTGATCTCACTCTAAAAAGTAAAGCTATAAAACATAGGTAAAAAAAAAAGATGAAAATCTTCATGACCTGGGACTAGACAGCATTCTTAGATATAACCATCACTGTCCTTAGACACCTAAAGAATTTTACACAAGAAAAGAAAAAACAAACTTCATCCAAACAAAAGAATTAGAACATTTTTCTCTATGAAAGAGTCTCTAAAAAATATTTAAAAGCAAGCCATAGACCAAGAAAATATCTACAAATAGTATATCTGACAAGGATTTATATGAGGAACACTCTAAACTAAAATGGTAGAAAAACAAACATCCAATTAGAAAATGCCAAAATACTTAACAGATCCTTCACCAAAGAGGAAATAATAATGACAAATCGGCACATGAAAAGATGATCAATATCATTAGCTATCAGAGAACTATAAATTCAAACGAGTAGGAGGTACCAATGCTCCCCAACTGCAGTGGTTAAAATAGAAATACTAGCTATATGAAGTAAGAGCAACTGTATCTTTCTTGAATTGGTACTGAGGATGTAAAATGATACATATACTCTGGAAAACAGTTTTGCAGTTTCTTATAAGGCTAACCATATACATATCATATAACCTAGCAATTACGTTCACATGAAAACCTATACCTGATTAAGCATTTCAGGTTTGCCTGTAATAACAAAACACTGAACACAGGCAAGTATTCTTCCATATATGATTGAGGAAATAGACTATGGTATGCTCCTAAATAAAAAATTCATTAATTAAAAGGAATGAATTACCAACATTTACAAGAACTTAGATAGCTTTCAAGCACACTATGTGAAATGAAAAATCCAATCTCAAAAGATTACATGCTATGAATCCATTTATATGACATTCCTGAAGTGATAAAAATCACAGGGTTGCAGAACAGATCAGTGGTCACAAAGGGTAAGCTCATACATATAAACAACCTTAAAGAATCTACACATATGAACACATATACATGCACACACATGCACATTAGAGCTAACAAATGAATTCAACAAAGTTGCAGGGTACAAGATTAACACAAAAATAATTTTATTTCTTTATAGCAGCAATGAACAATCTGAAAAGCAAATTAGAAAAGCAATTGCATTTACAAGAACACCTAAAAGGATTAAACACTTAGGAATAAATCTAACCAAGGAGATAAAAGGCATGTACACTGAAAAATACAAAATAATTGCTGAAAATACTGAAGAATTAAATGTATATAAAGACATCTATGTGCATGGATAGGGAAAATACATGGTTTAGTCAATATTGCCCACAGTGATGTACAGATTCAACATAAGTACTACCTAGATTCTTCTTTTCATACAAATTGAAAAGCCAGCCAATCCTCAGGTTAATATGGATTTCCAAAGGGCCCCTGAAAAGACAACAATCTTGAAAAAGAAAAAGGAAATAGGAGGACTTACACTTCTTAACTTGGAAAATTACTAAAATGCTAGAGCTAGTAAAACAGTATGGAATAACAAAGAACATGCACATAAACTAGTGGAATAGAATAAGGGAGTGTAGCTTTATAGTAACCTTCATGCATATAGTAAATTGACAAAGTGCTAAGTCCATTCAATGGGGAAAAGATGGTCTTTCAACAAATGATATGGGGAAATCAGATATCCATATGCAAAAGAATAAAATGTAACAGGTTTATGCTGGTTAAATTTATACCATCTACAAAAATTAACTCTAAATTATCTAAATATATGAGCAAAATATCAGTGAACTCTTAGAAGAAAACACTGGAGAAAAACTTGATGACTTTGAATTTCACAAACACTTCATGGATGTAATACCAATAACACAGACAACAAAATTTAAAAAGTAAATAAATTGGACTTTTTCAAAATTAAAACCTTTTGTACATCAAAGGATACTATCAAGAAAGTAAAATTTAAAAGCTTACTGAATGGAAGAAAATATTTGCAAAATAAATGTCTAATGAAAAATTAAAATTCATAATATATGTAGAACTCATATAACTCAACATGCACAACCACCACAGCAACAAAACACCAAACAACCCAACTTAAAAATGGGCAGCAGACTTGAATAATCTTTCTTCAAAGAAGATTACAAATGGCCAATAAACACATGAAAAGATGCTCAACATTATCAGTAATTAAGGAAATACAAATAAAACCCATAGTAAGATACCACCTCAGACCTATTAGAATGACAATCATTTTTTTAAAATGGAAAATGACAGGTGCTGGTGAGAGTATGAGAACATTTAGATCCCTGAGCATTGTTAATGGAAATATAACATGGTGCAGTTGCTATGAAAAACAGTAGGGGAGTCCCTCAAAAAAACTGAACAAAAATTATCATCGGTTTAGCAGTTCCACTCCTAAGTATATATCCAAAGGAACTGAAAGCAAGAACTCAGATATTTGTACATCACTGTTCATAGCAACAGAAACGCACAACTCTTAAAATGATCCCACTTATATGAGGAACCTGGAATAGGCAAATTTATAAAGACAGAAAGGAGAGAAAGGATTCCAGGGACAGGGGGTAAGGAGGGGACTTATTGAACAATAATGTTTTGGCAGGGATGATAAAAAAAAAAAATTCAGGTGTAGATAGTGATGCAGTAATAAAACATTTGAATGTAATTAATGCCACTAAATTATACAGTTACAAAGGATTAAAATAAAAATTCACGTTAAGTGTATTTACTACAATAAAATAATTAGAAAATAAGTGCTTATACAGATGTAAATTCTACTTTCAAAATAATTTTCTTCACTATATTCATAACTCTTGTAAAGAATACTTTCATACATTGATGGTAAAAGAGTACCTTTAAAAATTAGTTTTGATTCAGGTCTATTTCTTTGTAGACTTTTGTAAAGTGAACTTTAATTTGAGAGGTATGACAGGATAAAGTTGAAAAAAATCTAGCTGCCTGCATGTGGTTAAATTTTTTAAAAATATACTTGTTAATAGTCAGTTACAATTCCACCACAGTCACTTCAGTTATGTGAACAATGTAGGCTGTGTGTCATTTCTATTAATTTCTCCATGCCTTGTGCAAGCAACATTTGCAACGATAATTACTTTAAAGAATGGAAGTTACACTTTGCCAAAAGGAGTGGGATAAAACAGTAGAAATTTTATATTTTCTTCAAAATGCCAAACTTATAAATTGTGTGCAACTCTAATGTTTGTTGTTGAAATTTGCCAATCCTTCTGGTCGCAATGTGTGAATTTGCTTTTTTTTTTTTTTTTTTTTAATTGAAGATGTGGGAATCAGTAACTCTCCATATTAAAGTTTTAAGGATTTTTAAATAATAATAATCTAGTATTGCTCATATAACATCAGTAGTTTTGTGCACTTAAAATTCAAATGGGTCCTTGTTTGACCAGTAAAAAATGTAAAATATCTCAAGTACAAATAATTCAGCATGCAAGTATCATTGGTATGGTGCACTGTCTTTGGAAGGCTTAAATTATACAACAGAGCCATAGTAACAAAACATCATAGCTCTCAGCACCAAAACATGCATGAAGACAAATGGAATAGAAGACACAGAGACAAACCCACATAAATACAGTTATCTCATACTAGACAAAGGTGCCATAAACATACGTTGAAGAACCTCTTCAACAAGTGGTGTTGGGAAAACTGGAAATCCACATGTGATAGAATGAAATTTAACCCCTCTCAACCTGCACAAAACTCAACTCAAAATGGGTCAATGTCCTAGATATTAGACTAGAAAACCCAGAACCTACTAGAAGAAGACGTAGGCCCAACACTCCAATGCATCAGCTCAGGAATTGACTTCTTTATTAAGGAAGTCTTATTAAGACTCCTAAAGTGCAAGAAGTAAAACCAATAATCAATAAATGGGATGGCATCAATCTAAAAAGCTTCTTCACAGCAAAGGAAACAATCAAGAGCATGATGAGAGAGTTTATAGAATGGGAGAAAATCTCTGCTACCCACAGGTTAAGACATTAATTTCCAGATTATGCAATAAACTCAAAAACCTTAACTCCAGGAAAACAAATAACTCAATCAATAAATAGGCAAAGAGCTACTTCTTAATAGAAAAAATACAGTCAACAAATATTGAAAAAAATGTTCAACATCTCTAGCTATTAGAGAAATTCAAATTAAAACAACACTCCAATCACCTCACTCCAATCAGTATGGCAATTATCAGAAAATAAGTATCAATAAATGTTGGCAAGGATGTGCAGGAAAGGGTATACTCATACATTGTTCGTGGGACTACAAATTAGTGCAACCACTCTGAAAAGTAATAGAGGAGATTCCTCAAAAAACTTGGAATGGAACATCATTTGACCCAGTTATCCCACTCCTTGGCATATATCCAAAGGAGTTAAAACCAGCATACCACAGTGACCTCAATGTTTACAGCAGCACAATTTACAATAGCTAATCAATGGAACCAACCTAGATGTCCATCAACAGATGAATAGATAAAGAAATTGTGGTATTTGTGATATATATACAAAGTGGAATTTTACTCAGCCATAGACAAGAATGACTTTATGACATTTGCTGGTAAACAGATGAATCTGGCAACTATCACGCTAAGTGAATAAGCCAGTCCCAATAAACCAAAGGTCGAATGTTCTCTCTGATATGTGGATGCTAACCCTCAAGGGAGTGGGGATAGTTATTCAGTGGATTAGACAAAGGGGAATGAAGGGAAGAGAGAGGAGATAGGAATAGGAAAGACAGTAGAATGAATCTGACATAACTTTTCTGTGTACATATGCACCACAGTAATCTCAACATTGTGTACATCCACAAGAGGGGAACCCTCATTAGAATAAGATATATTCCATGTTTATGTAAATATATCAAAATAGATTCTACTGGCATGTATAACTAAAAAGAAAAAAGAAAAAGAAAAATTTTTAAAAAGAAGTTGTGAGACCTGAATGTAAAGCGTTTAAAACATTAGTTGGCAAAGAGTAAACATATATGATTCACTCTCACAAGGGATATTTCTGTCCACTTAACATTAATGAATGTTTTAGATTAACACTTTAATCTTCAATCTTTTCTTGTACTCAGTAAAGCTTCACTACCAATGCATTTTTCTAAAAGCATTCTCTTTTTCCCCTTGCTGTAATTTGTTTATTTGAGGATAAACCTTTCTCCACATTACCATATGCTTTCCACGAGTGAGTGTGCCATGGCTCCTATTTCTGTGCTCATGTAACCATCTCTGTTTGCACTGCTGTTGTTACCAGTTGGTGGTGCCAAGCAAACATTTTACCAGATACTACTGGAATAATTTGTTTGTTTCCAGGTTATCTAAGAAGTTAACTTTTAAAAAGTTTAGCAGTTATCAACATATCCAGAATCTTTCATTTGTTTTTACCTTAATATGCCAGAAATCATAGTTCATGTGGTCTATTTGCCTCCTTTAACAAAAACATTTCAAGGAAAACCTGTATGAAAATTATAAATTTTACTTATTTTTTCTGCATCATAGATCCTCTAAAAGTAAAATAAAGTCTGGTTCTTATATTCTTTTTTACTAACTGAAGCAAATTATATAGCATAGACTGATATCACCAATAATTAGTATGTTCTTGGATTTCAGCAAACCATGAAAAATTATAACAGCATTTTTATACCGTCATGCACCATATAGCACTGTTACAGTGAAGACCTCATATGCAACAGTGCTTCCATAAGGTTATATTGCCTAGTAACATTGTAACCATTTTAGCTTATGTAAATAACTCCATGAGGTCAGGAAACAAAATCACCTAAAGACAAATTATCTAGAACATGTTCTCATGGTTAAGTATATTTTAAAACATATAATTGTATGTTTTAAAACACATAAATGTTTTAAGATGCTTTTATGGAATATTACTAATCATGTGTTTGTTATTCTTTGGGAAAAATCTCTTGAAAGTATTAACCACTAAAATATAATTTAAATTCATCATGATTATGTAAATAATTTAAAACATTGTCTTCTGAAAGCAAGGAATCTTTAATGTTTTTCATTTGGCATGATTATTTCTATGTTTATATCAACTTATTTGGAAATTGGAAGACAAACCTATGAAGACTACAAAAAATTTCAAGCATCAATGCTAAATTATATCAAAGAGGTGCCATTGGGAAAATAAGATTTCTGAACCTTAATTTTTGCCTCAGGTGAAAAGGATAGTATTCACATACACTTGTTAATTCATTCCAAAGTAGTCACAGCAGGCTTCCTACAGCTCATGTCACAGGCCTCACTACAGGAGACTATGTTCCTTTTCAGATAGTGTTGGCCAACAAGCGTCATCCTGATAAATAGCAGTTGATGGAATTTCAGAACTGAGTATGCTAATTTAATAAATGTTAACACACCTGTTTCTTCCATACAAATGACCTCTTTTATATCTCTCTGAAACTCTCTATTAAAGGAAAATTTTCTGCAAATATCTCTGCCCCAACATCGTCAGGTTTAATTTATCTCAAAATTAGTACTTATTTAAAGATATAAGGTGCTTTTATTAATAGGACAGACATGTTAGAAGATATTAATACTTCCAGATTGACAAGAGAATCTTATTTAATAAAACATGTTATTAATCCTTTTAAATTTTTTATCATCTTTCTTCTGAATCAATAAGTATATTGTCCAATCAAGCACTTCCAAAGGAACTAGCTCAACATTCTAAAGTCTATATACGACAAACCTAAGGCCAACATCATACTGAAGAGAAAAACTGAAAGCATTTCTTTTAAAAACAGAAATAAGGATGCTCTACCACTTTCAGAAATTTATCCCATTGCTTAATTAGCCTAAATATCTATGAATGGCATGCCTTGCTCTGCTTCAGTTCAGAGAAACAATTAGAAGCAACTTGTTAAACTTTGAGAGCTTTTAGTAACATAAATGTCAGTGTCTGCCTTGTCTAAGGAGACTAAACAAAACAAAGAACACATAAGTAAATCATCATAAAACTTCCCAGCTTTGAAAACATTTACTTAGATTATTTTGAAATATTAAAACATAGCAAATGAGTTCTTTGTTGAGTTCAGATTTATTTCATTCTAGATCAAGCCAGAGTAAATAGCACATTCCTATTAAAATGTATAATTAAGAATACATATGTATATTATGTAGGAAATACTTTGACCTGAAGGAAGCTCTCTCCAAAGCATATGTGCAGTTTCTGTTCTGGGCAGTCCTATGGACAGATCTGCTCACCATCTAGACACCTATAAAGCAGTTGATGGAGTTGGGAACCAGGGGTAGGGGTGACTCTCCTCCTTTTGGTCTATTGCTAGCTGAAAGCACATGTCCACACAAAGACAACAAGGTTCAAGCAACAACTTAAACAAGGATGTGGTGATAAAGTCGGAAGAGCACTAAGGAAGATTTGTGAAAAAACTGAAAACAGTTTAAAATGCTTAGTCAGAGCCTATTTTACTCTTCTAATATTGTTTTCTGGAAAACTAATAAATTTCTAACCCAGAAGAATGATAGAGGAAATAAATCTTATGAACTCCATGCTTTTTAATAAATAGTGAATCATTACAAGAACCTGTGTTTTCACTTCCTTGATATGTTCTAATATTTTTAATATAATTATAGAAATAAATAAGAATTCTCTAGTGATGAAAATTTAAAGAGCATTTTGTGATGTAGGGTTTTTCACCAATATTGCAGTTCATATATAATTCACTCATTGCATCAGGATCTAGTCAGAAGACAGAAACTATTTCATTATTGATATAACTGTATGAAGCTATTATCTAGTCAGCTGAGAGGTTAAAAGAAACAACAGCAAAAGGTCATAGAGGTATCAACTAGGAGTAGGTAGCACCTACTACTCCCTGAGGGAACAAAGGAAACAGGTTCAAGGAGTGGCCCTGGGACACCTGGCAGTGCATGTGAAGTCAGCAGACAAGCTCTGTTGATCTTATGTCTCTAAGGCCAAAGAAGAGCTTCATGTGCCTGTGACTGGGAATTCAGAGTTGAACATTGACTATCTGCTGTCTCTAAGGAAAAAGAATAAAACCAGTTCTTCAGGTATGGAACAAGTTGCTACCTGGATTCTGCTATTGCCTCTGAAGGAATTGCCAGATACTAGGATGCTGCTCTTAGGAATGGCGAGTAGCTAGAAAGCAAGTACCCAGGGCAAGTCTGTTCCCCCTCCTACAAGCTTAGAGTCTGACCTCGCACCCACTATTGGCAGAACTTAGAGATCCACCTCCAGCATCAGAAAGCAAGTACGAAATGGTGAGTTTGAAGGTGAGAAAATAATTTAATTAGAGGTCTAAGTCACCTATTACTGACAATATTTAAAAGTTATACTTTATTAACAATAGATTCCAACCAAATGGAAGAGTTTATCTTTTACCTCATACTATATCATGAGTCTGAAAATTCTCTTCCTCTTCAATTTTAAGCAACTGTATCTTTTCCATACTTCTAGTTCAACATCATGACACCAATAACTACCTAGCAAAGCACCATTTCTTCCATCTGGGCACTCCCATTGCATTTTTTTTCTGCCTCTTGTGATATCACTTTCCACTGTATGTTACAGTTTTTCAGGAATTTCTTTAGAACTTCTTATAGAAAGGAACTTTGCTAAGTATTCTTCTTAGCATACTGTCTAGAGAGCAATAGGTGTTGACAGAAGAACTGGATCTTTAGTTACCAGAAGAGAAAGAGCCAGATTCCTGCAGAAATGCAGCAGGCATTCAAAGTGGCTCAGACAATTCTTTTTAACACTAAGCCTCAAAACTGTGCCTGGAAAGAAAGGTGATACTATCCCTTTACTCCCATTTATTTCCCACTAGGTTTCACAGGCTAAGAAGCACTGTTGGAACATTGTACTCCCTTGTACTTTTAGAGGAAAATGAACTTACTTCTAATTCAAACTGTAGAGAGCAGAATACTTGTAGAAGATCCATCCTGGTTTATATTCTTACTGATGAGATTGCTTTGTTATACAAAATCCAAGGGATAAAATGAGAAGAAAATATCTACAAACCATGTGAAAAATACAAAATGTCATCAGATACTAAAAAAAAAAATCAGCCTTTGAAATATGAAGAGAGAAAATGACAGCAATGGCAGTGTCATGATGTCACAGAATGAGTTTCTAAGATCAAGATTTCTAAGTTATAAATTACTGTCACTATTTGCCATCATTTCTTCTTTCTCACCTTTCTTTTCTTACACTCAAAATATTAATATGGTTTGAGCCATCATAAAAAGAATTTTTTTATCCATTGATTCCATAAATATTTATTGACCTTTTTCTAGCTGCCAGAATAGCATTAGATACTGGCAAGAGAGTTGTTAACACAGAGCCCATCCTTCATAGATCTTTGATTCTAAGGTAGTATTCAGGATAATGTAATATTTAGAATTATTTAATCTCCGTTATAGAATTGTAGAAATTAAAGTTAAGAAAGCCTTAACTGATGAACACATGATTTCCTGAGAGTTAACCAAATCTTTGGAGCTGGAAGGCAGAAAGGTCAGTATCCTATTTTATGTTTATTATTTATCAAGAAGGAAACAAGACTTAAAAATGTTGTGAAAAGGTTTTCATGCCCTCATTTGATAGGCTGAGATAGCAAAAATGCTTTCCAATATTTAGGATTCTCAGAATTAGTGAAAATCCTAAGCTTCTAAAAGCTATGTTTGAAGGTTTTGTTTTGTTTTGTTTTGTTTTTTCTTTTTGGTCAATGACTTGCATTACAAAACTTGGAAGTTTCAACTGTTGCACTAAATCAAGACTGAAAATCTAATATTCACCTTACCATGGAGAGGAAATGGAGGGTCCAGCAGAGCACTCAATTGGGCTTGAAATTTCTTTTGGTTACCAACAAAAATATTTGTTATGTTACAAAAGTAAAAACAGCAATCTAGATTATGTGCTGATCTTTTCACAAGAGGGACTCTAACTATTTAGCTAAGTTTAAAGATATTTGGAACCACCATTTGACATAGCCATCCCCCTCCTTGACCTATACCCAAAGGACTTAAAATCAGCTACTACAGTGAGGCAGCCACACCAATGTTTACTGCAGCTCAATTCACAATAGCTAGATTGTGGAACCAATGTAGATGCCCTTCAATAGATGAATGGATAAAGAAACTGTGATATATATACACAATGAAATATTACTCAGGTATAAAGAAAAATAAAATTATGGCATTTGCAGGTACATGAATGGAGTTGGAAAATATCATGCTAGGTGAAATAAGTCAATGCCAAAAAACCAAAGGCCAAATGTCTTCTCTGATAAGGGAATGATGATACATAATGGGGATGGGGAAGGGGTAAGGGAAGAATGGAGGACTGTTGGATTGTGTGGAGGGAAATGAGGGATGGGGAGGAAGGAAAGATAATGGAATGAAACAAACATCATTACCCTATATACAAACAGTGTGACTATATATTGTGCACAACCAGAGAAATGAAAAATTATACCCCATTTATGTACAATGAATCAAAAAGAAAAGAAAAGGACAAAAAATTTAAATAGCGTCCAAGAAAAAAATAAAGATACTTGGTAACTGTCATTAGAATCATAGAATCAACACACCTAAAAAATGAAAGTCCATTTTCTGGAGGTTTGCCTACTTAATACAGTCCAGTTGTTAAAATTCCTCAAGCAGAAATATACAATTTTTGCTACATTCTTAAATGCACGTTTTTCACATTTTAGCAAATGTGATACTAGAAGGTGCCTTAAAGGTGTTGGGTTTACTTTTTTCATGAGAATCCTTTTTTTCCCCTTTTTTCTATCTTCCAAGATAATATGACACTTTACTTTCTAAATTTGGCTTATTTTTTTAACAGGAGACCAGTAGAAGTTGGGGATTGTGAGGAGGGATGAGAGAAAGGAAAGAGGATGTAATGGGCAATGAAAATGACCAAATTATGTTATGTGCATATACCAATATATCACAATGAATTCCACTATTGTGTGTAATTGTAATGTGCCAATAAAAAATGTTTGGTATACTTTATTCTCCTTTCAGTGATTCATCTTATAGCTGATTATTCTCTGAACATAAAAAGTTATGGTACATGACTAGAATAAGAATCAAACAATCCTTATGAAGAAGTGATTATTAGTGAAAACACGTAGCCATTTATTTTTAAATGAAAAATACCAAATGATATTTTGTTTCGAGAAATAGCAAAGCAATGTTTTAAAATTTTAATCTTTTAGATCTTTGATGATTGAGAATCAAAATAAGACCAAAACAGACACCTAGCTGTGTAATGAACAGTGACTTGCACAAAAGGATGAACTACATCATCCTTTTTGTGTTGTTACATTGCAATGGAAAATAAAAGTTATTTGTATAAAATTATGAAGCAATTTCTTACATTAGCCAAGGATTCCATTAGTAAGGACTGATTTGGCATTGAAAATATCAGATTAAGGAATTGGTATTATTGTGTAAATGAGATAACCCACAAGTGAAATACAAGATTGTGTTCTTAAGGCCCTTAATATATCATGAATGGAGTATAGTACAGAAAACCCAAAATGCTCATATCTTAACCGGTAGAAAACGGAAATCAACATAACATTGTATTTCATATAAAGTTTCACCATCTATACTTAAAATTCTCCTATGATGGAGACTGAATTTTTTGTCTATCTAGGATCAACTCTAAGAAAAATACCAACTGGGTAGATGTGCTGTTCATGTCACCTCCTCTTTCCTGCATGAATAACACCTGTGTTTGCTTGTTTTTCTAAGGACAATTAGTATTACAAGGAACAATGCATGATTTTCGTCATCTGTAAAGATCCTAAAAAAAATTTCTGACTTTGCTTTGGACTAATATTTAATCTAACTTTGAGAAAGTTATCCTATGAAACTGCTTCCTCATCTGGAAAACTGAGAATTTTTAAAAATAAATAAATAAATGTTTTCAAAATGTTATGTGCATGTCAGATATGTAGTAAATGTTAGCATTTATCTGCCTTGGGTGTTTTTAAATTTCCAATTTATTTAACTTTACATATTTTAAGGAGTTATTTGCTTCCACATCAACACAGGACAAGGTTTGATGGAGTCAGTTTAGGAAAATGAACACAACTTCTGATGTATAAACTTTTTCACTGCCATATTTGTTCAATAAATATAATCATAGTGGGCATAAAAGAAAAATCTATTTTATTTCCATTGTAAGGAAACAAATATTTGGAGTTTGTGTAGATAACCTTTGGAAGTACTACAATTTGCACAAAAATTGGTTTTATTTTATTTTTTCTAGATATTTCATATTTTTTCAAAACAAAAATTTAGTTGAGTTTAATCCAAAATGCACCAAAAACAGCCATTGAAAGATTTATAATTAGGTAATAATGTATAATTAAATTCATAAGTGGGCATGTCTGAAATAAATATTTCATTCTTTTCTCACCTTTCCTCTCCATCATGCCTTTCAAATCTTTCCTTCACTGTAGGGTGAATTCTATGAACAGTGGTCACAGAATGGATACTCAATGACTTACTAGACTATAGGAGCTAGATAAATAAAAAAGGAAATGGGGTGGGGAGAAAAAGAGAAAGGGCAGGAAAATAAAAAATAAAAAATTGGGAAATGATCAAAGGGTATAAAATTTCACTTATGCAAGATAAATAAGTGAGTGTAGCTCATGGGGCAGAGGGTGTGCTTAGCATTCAGGATGGTCTGAATTCCACCTCAGCACCTTGTAAAAATAAACATAACTTTTTTGTGTCAATTATACCTCAATAAAACTGGGAGGGGGGATTAAGAAAAAGAGATGGGTGTGGTGGTGCACACCTGCAATCCTAGTGACAGGAGAAGCTATGCAGGAGGATCACAAGTTCAAAGACAGCCTCAGCAACTTAGTGAGGCCTTGTCACAAAGTAAAAAAATAAAAATAAAAAGGTTGGATGGTTAAGCGCCTCTGGGCTAATCCCTGATACAAAAAAAAAAAAAAAAAAAAAGTGACTTCAGCACAGCCAAAGAGGAAAAATACTGTGAGACACAAACTAGAGTATTGACCAAACTGAGAAGAATGAAGAAGCAAAGCTGCAATCATGCCAGAAAGAAAACAAAATTCATCATTATACTGAAACAAAGATTTTGCCAATTCTGAAATGAAAGAGTTGTAAATTTATATTAGAACTCTGAAGGGACAATGAGTTAACAAGGCTGCAGTCATTGGTCCCCTGATTCTGCCCACCCCCATGCCATTTACAACCTAGATTGTTACTGACTGAACAATCAATTGAGATAACAATTAATTGTTAGCCCACAAACTTCCCAAACTTCCTCGTCAGTAAGTGGTGCACTTGTTATTAGCCCATGAACTTACACCACTTAAGAATAGCTTCCTTGCCATTTGCACCCCCCCCCCCCCCCCCCCCCCCCCCGTCATCCTTAAGGGCAAACACTCTGCTCATCTGCTTAACAAAATCTCTTGTGTGAGTCCCTGTGTTGGGAGTGGTTTTCTGGGTGCTTTCATTGGTGCCATGACTTGGATGGGCTCTTTTATCACCACTTAGGTAAGTGGCATCCCATCTGATGCCCCAGACCCCTGGACACTGGTCTCACCTTCCATTTGCCCAGAGGCTTGGTTCTACATCCACCACCTGCCTTCAGATTGGTGAGTTTTACCCTAGGTTGACTAAAACACTCCTCTGCTGACCTGAGATGTGACTGTCGATCATACAGCACTCTCCAGGAGGTTGAGGAGTTGGGGTTCTCCCAGCCATGACTTTTACAGTTACAACTGGCCCCCTTAGTTGACCTTATCTGACTGGTGGGTCCCTGATCTTTATGGTGGAGATTCTTTCTGGGTTGAGGCTCCTCTTCAGTTTTCCTCTCAAAATTCCTGGTGCCAGGTCCTCAACCCCCTTGGCTCTTGCCTGGCACACACTGAGGGGGGTGAAAACTCTCATCATTGTGCTGCCTCCTCGTCTCCAGCCAACTAGTCCGTGACCTCAGGACACCTTGGACACTGACCCAGCTGTTCATCAGTCTCCACCATGGAATCTGGGTCCTCTATTCCGGCAGATTCACCCCTGGAGTGTCTAGGAAAATCTTAAACCCCTTCACTTGGCCCCTGACCTAGAGTCACCAAAAATTTTCACTTGTGTAATGATATTTGGTCACAGTATCCTTTAGACAATCAATCCAAATGGCCAATTAATGGCACCCCGAATCCCAATGTTCTATGGTACTTATACAACTTCTGTGAGTGGGTGGGCAAATGGAAAGAGAATTCTTACCTTCAAACTTTCTCTTTCTTGCACACTAAACCTGATCTTTGCTCTTCCTGCAAACCTGAACATCTCCTTTTGGCAATGAAACCTTCACTTCCCGGCTTCGTCCTCCCTCCTAATCCCTCCTCCTTCTCCAACTTCGACCTGGCTAACAAACCACCTCCCCCCGTACTGGTCTCCTGCAGCAGAGGCCCCCTCCAACCCCTGCTCCTCCATCTCTTTTGACCCGCTCAGTTTCTGCTTCTGCCCCCCATCCAGCCTACCCAGTCCTCCCACCACGAGGTCCTGCACACGTCCTAGACCTCCTAAAGGAGGTGGCTGGTGTGGAGGGAGTGACCAGAGTTCATATTCCTTTCTCACTCTCCGATCTTTCCCAGATGGAGAAGCAGTTAGGCTCCTTCACCTCCGACTTGGCAAACTTCATTAATTTCAATATCTTACCCAGTCTTATGACCTACCTGGCATGATGTTTATATGATCATGTACAATACCTTGACCCTGAGGAGTGCAGGAGAGTCTGGGAACAGGCAGGCAATTATGCAGATGAGGTTCACCAATCAACCCCAACCCATCCCCATTGGGGCTGAAGCAATACCAGATGGGGAGCCCTGATAGGATTAAACATGGGGACTGGGCATCTGCAGTGGGACAAGTTCCAAACCTGCATCCTTGCAGGTCTCCAAAAGGCCACCATTAAACCCATTAATTATGATAAATTCCAGTGAGTAATAAAGGACAAACATGAAAACCCATCTGCTTTTCTGAGTCACCTCACAGAGGCCATGCTCAAATATACTAATCAGGACCCTGAAACTCTGGAGGAACAACAGTTACTCATGACTTATTATTTTTCCCAAAGCTACCTGGACATAAAGGCTGACATTGAAGCAGTCAGACAGGGGGCCCCTTACCCCACAGCCAGAGGTTCTAGTGGTGGCATTCAGGGTGTATAACGGAAGGGAAGAAAAAAAACAAAAATTAAAATACCAAATGCTAGCCAATGCCTTTCAGTCAGTTAGACCTGCCCGGCTGGCCACTACTAGGGGCATCCTAGCTCCCAGAAGACCTTCAGGCCATGCTTCAAGTGCAGAAAGGAGGGCCACTGGGCACAAGCCTGCTCCAACCCCTAGCAGCCCCCAGTCCTGCAGTCCTAGCAGTCCCCAAAATGCCACCAACCAGGACATTGGGCAGTGGATTGCCCTGGTGCTCAGAGAAGTGCCAGGTCACCCCAACCCCTTTCCCCAGTGACTTACTAGGATTGGCAATGGATGACCGAAGGGGCTCCTACACCTGACAACCATTACTGCTCAGGAGCCCCGGGTGACCCTTATGGTGGCAGGCAGGCAGCTCCCTTTCCTGTTAGATACTGGAGCCACCTTTTCAGTGCTGCAGGAGTTTTGGGGACCCACTTCCCCTGCCAAATCCTCTATTGTTGGGGAAGAGGGAAAAACCATGCCACTCCCTACAAACCCCTCCAATAAGTTGCCATGTTCGAAAAATCTGCTTCACTCATTCCTTTTTTGATAATTTTGATAATTATGTGCCCCATTTCCCTCCTGGGAAGGGACATCTTAGCCAAATTGGGTGCCTCTATTTCCTTCTCACTCACCATGCGCCTCCACCAAGACTCCTATTCCTCTCTTCATGACCTTGCAGGAATACACAACCCAACCTGAGTTTGCGTATCCCCTTCCTCCCTCCCTTGTTGACCCCGAGGTCTGGGACACCCACATGCCCTCTGTAGCCACAAGCTCACCTGTACTCATTCACCTGAAGGACCCAATGTCCTACCCAGCCCAGGCCAAATATCCCCTTCCCCAAAGGAGCCTCTTAGGGCTTCAATCAGTCATCTAGGATTTAAGGCAGAAAGGTTTCCTGCACCCCACCAACTCACCTTATAACACTCCCATCCTGGTTGTTAAAAAGCCTAATGGATCTTACCATTTAGTGCAAGATCTCTGCATCATCAAGTTAGCAGTTTTCCCCATCTTCCCCATTGTGCCCGATTCCTACACTTTGCATTCCTCTATCCCCTCCTCCACCACATACTTTTCTGTGTTGGATTTGAAGGCATTTTCTACTGTTCCTCTTCATCCTGACTCACAGGATCTCTCTGCTTTCACCTGGACTGACCCTCTTACTCAAGTTTTCTCTCAGCTGACCTGGACAGTTCCCCTGCAGGGATTTCAGGAGGACAGCCCTCACCGCTTTGGTCAAACACTATCTCATGATCTCACCTCTCTTACTTTTGTTTCCTCTATTCTCTTACAATATTTTGATGATTTTCTTATATGTAGTCCCTCTCTTGAGGACTCCCAAGGAGACACTATTAAGCTTCTAAATTTTCTGACTGACAGAAGGTATAGGGTCTCTCCAGCAAAGGTACAGCTTTCCCAACCTCAGGTTATTTACTTAGGAGTCGGCCTCTCACCTGGATTTAAAGCCATCACTGTAGAGAGAAAACCATTGTTGCCCACTCCATCTACCAAGGAAGAAATCCCTTCTTTTCTAGGACTAGTAGGATATTTACCATCCTGGATCCCAAATTTTTCCATCCTGGTGGCCCCCTTGTATGAGGCTTCAAAAGGTGCCCGCACTTCAAAAGGTGCTCATCAACCTGGTGAAAGCCCCTTTCCATTCCCTAAGGAAAGCCCTTCTTCAAGACCCAGCCCTGCACCTCCCTGATATCACCAGACCATTCTTCCTGCTTGTCCCTGAGAAAAGTGGTTCTACCCTGGGGGTCTTAGGACACATGTTCAGTCCCACCTTTGGCCCAGTGGCATACCTATCAAAAAGGCTTGACCCCACCATAAGAGGCTGGGCACCATGTCTTAGGGTATTGGCCGCAGCATTTGTCTCAACCCAGGAATCAAATAAACTTTCTTTTGCGGCTCCCACTGAAGTGCTCTCACCTCATCATCTTTCCAAGATTCTTACTTATAAGGGTCTTCAGAATCTACCACCCTGTTAGGTGTCAGCTTTGCAAACTGCTCTTATTGAGGACATTTCCATTTCCTTTAAGACATGCTCTCCTTTAAATCCAGTCACCCTCTTACCCCCATCTTCCAACATACATGCTTCAGCAACCCATAGCTGCCTTAAGACTCTGGAAGAGTTACTCCCCTGCCCCTCCAATGTTCAAGAGGGGATCTTGCACAACCCTACTTTCATATAGTTTACTGATGGGAGCTCTTTTCTCCATGAAGGGATCCAAAGGGCTGGATATGTCACTGTCTCTCTGGAAAAGTTTGTAGAGTCAGGACTGCTACCTAACACCACCAGCAACTGACAGGTGGAACTAATCACCCTCACCCACGCATTCACCCTTACAAAGGGAGAATCTCTCACGACCTACACTGACTCCAAATACGCTTTTCACATTTTCCTTTCCCATCCCACTATTTGGAAAGAGAGGGGCCTTCTTACCACAAAAGGGAACTCCATTACCAACTCTAGCTACATCCTAAACCTCCTGGAGGCTCTTTGCCTCCCAGCAACCATAGGCCTTGTACATTACCAAGCCCATCAGACAGACCAGTCATTCATCTCTTCAGAGAACAACAAGGCAGATGAGGAGGCCAGAAGAGCAGCCCTATCATCCACACCAGCCCCCATCATGACTCTCCATGATTCCTTACCTCCACCACCCCCGCAATAGGGAGATACTTTCCTACATCCACCATCTATTCCACCCCAACCTTTCTTTATTCTCACAATTCACTAAGACTCATTTGCAACTATCCTCCTCTGACATCTCATTTCTGAAAGAACTGAGCACACAGCTGCACACAGCTGATGCTCAGAGGATCCACTCTTAACACAGATAGTCACAACCACATACTCAATTTAACTAACCCTCTCATGACACAGGGATGTTGGATGTGCATGACAGCAGGGTTCTCTCATTTCTTGGCTAGCGTTCTAGACTTTAACAGCTTTTTGACTTTCAACAGCAACCCCTCGGAGCACGTGCATATCACCCCAAAATTATCAAGAGTGTCTCTCTTCCAATTTGCTTCCAATTGTATCTTCCAATGGAAGAGAAAGGGAAGTGCTTGCAGAAGAGTGCTGCTTTTATGTCAACCAATGAGGTATTGTTAAGGACTAGATCAACAGCTGCAGGAGGACTTGGAGAAGAGAAGGAATGAATCCTTACCTGAGGATTGTCATGGCTCATTTTGAGGCAATTATGGCACCTCATTCTCCCATTTATGTCCCCCACTCCTTATAATTGCCACCATACTGGTCTTTATCCCCTGCGCATTGAGATTTGCACAAAATCAGATTCAAAAAATTTCTAATCAGACTATTAATCAGCTTGTATTACAGGACCATCAGGACCTCATAAAGGATGAATCAGAGACTGGCTACATGTGCACTCCCCAGGGGAACTATTCAGTCCCAAACCCCTGCCTACTGCAATGATATCTCCCTCCCCTGAATCAGTTCTACTCCCATGCCCAACAGGAAGCAGTTACTGAAGATGGATCTTTGCCCATACACCCAAAGGGATCTTCTTATAAAAACAAAAATGGGGGAATGAAAGGACAATGGGTTAACAAGGCTTCAGCCATTTCTACCCTTACTCTGCCCCCGCCACACACCATTTTATAACCTAGATTGTTACTGACTATGAACAATCAATTGAGATAACCCAATACCTTCCTTGGTTGTTAGCCCACAATCTTCCTCATCAGTCATTGGTCCGATTGTTATTAGCCCATGAACTTCCACTACTTAAGAATAGCTCCCCCCACCCCAGCCATTTGCTCTCTTTCTCTACCTTAAGGGCAGACACTCTGCTCTTCTGCTTAATAAAATCTCTGTGTGAGTCCCTTCATCCAGAGTGGTTTTCTGGGTGCTTTCAAACTCCACTCTTTTTTTTTTTAATTTTTTTACACTATTTGTAATTATGCTTAAATTCAATAGTAATTAATGTGTAGTTATTGTTCTATAAAATGTATCAGCCACATTGAACGAGTAGTCTTCTGTTGTATTTATACAAGGTCATAAATTAAATCACTGTTTTAGAGTTGCTTTAATATGTGTTTGAACTTGACTATAACTTAAAATTGTAGCCATAATTTTAATGACCAATGCATACAGACCTTGCATGAGCAACACTTCCAACAGTGCAAACCAACCTCAAAGATGTTTTGTCAGTTGATTGTGAATCTCAAGTTGGTGAGTCACAGGGTAAGAAGGGTCAATGTGCCCCTTTCTTAAACACATTACAGTTGTAAGATGAAATGGTACCAGGAACCACTTCTAAAGGTTCAGAAGACAAAATAAAGAATAAAGGAAATATGGCTTCAGTACTTACCATATGCTGGGCCTCGAAATAACATATATGATTCTCATGTAAGGGTGACAAGACAGACTTAGAAATTTTAAGTGCACATCCAGGTTCACATAGAGTTGTGAATCTGAGATTTAAACCTGAATATCATCAAAAGATAGTTCTAAAACTCACTCATTACAATGTACCAATCCAGACAACATACAATTCATTCAAGTATTTCATAACTAATTCTGCAATAGTAATACTTTCATAATTCTCTCTCTGATTTGAAGTAAATGGATGCCATTTTTCTTCAATAAATATGCTCCAATAAAACACTGAATAGATTTATAAAGGTCAAAACACATACATTGTAGAATCTGGCAATAATATTTCAAACATATAAGTACAAAAATATGAATAGGAAATTTTAAAAAGCTGTTTACATTAAAATTGTATTTTGTGAACTCTAGATAAGCTGCAATTTCCCAATTGCAAGTTATTTTCCAACATAAGCCTTTATTTCTCAAACTGACAGTAGTGTTAATTATTGACTCACTTTTGAATTGCTCATCCTAATAAGGTGAGTAGATCCCACTAAAATATTTTTTATTTTTTATTTTTGGCACTGGGGATTGAACTCAGAAGCACTCGGCCACTGAGCCACATCCCTAGCCCTATTTTTCAGATTTTATTTAGAGACAGGGTCTCACTGAATTGCTTAGGGCCTTGCTAAGTTGCTGAGGCTGGCTTTGAACTCGCGATCCTCCTGCCTCAGCCTCCCAAGTCACTGGAGGTGTGCGCCACCACGCCTGGCATTAAAGTATCAATTTTTTGTATTTTCTAAAAAATGTATTTTTTAAACAGACTAGAGAGGTCAGTAAGAGAAAAATAATCTTGGTACTTAGAAGGTTCCCAGTTCTTCAGTGGCAATGTATATTGAAAAGGCCCATAAACCAAAAATCAATAAGGGAGGGCTTGTCTTAACTTGAAAAACAAATAACAGTCTTTGGTAAGTCATTAACTAATTAGCCTAAACCTCAATTTTCCCTTGTAAAAAGAGTAAAACCTCCATGTTTCTCTCCCATTTGGAATGCTAGTCCTCATCCTCTCCAACCTCTCCCTTTTCTGCTTAGCAAATCACACCAGTAAAGTACCACTCAAAAACCCTCTTTTATTTCCATAGCATTCATTCAATATCACTTCTAGCCCATTGAAACTGGATTAACTGCTGTATTACAATGACATAAGCATATTACTCAACACATACAATAAATACATTTTATTGTGTCAAAGAATAATACAGTATAATATAAATTCTACATAAGATTTTTAAATGTATTATCTGATAGATAAAAGCTTGTTGAGAAATGAAGAAAATATAAAAAATCATTATCAAATAACTCAATATTCCTTCAAAATCTCTAAATAAAAAAAATTAGTAATATTGCAGTGGTGGTAGGGTTAATAGAAGTAATAGTAGTGAGAGGCTAAAATGAATACTTTCAAAATTACTTCATATAATCATTCTTTTTTTTCTTTTTCTAGGAGGAATTTGATTCTTTCTTAAGTGTTAGTGGTTCTCAATAGATCAGTTGTTCTACATTACAGCTTCATGAAAGATTTTTTGTTTAAATAGCCATCCCACGTCCCAGAAAAAAGTCTTCAAAGGCAGAATCGTCCTTATTTAAAAATATGTTTAAATGCAAGTGGATGGTAGCACAAGTTTATGTTTACAAAGCTTTACATGTCTTAAGACTGCACCACCAGAACTGATGATCACTGATATTTCAAAACATTAAATCACTGACCCACAATTGAGAAAGAGTTGGAACATGGAGGATGCAGTATAGATAGATGCTCACATGTTGTTTAAGTGTGGACTAGTGAATTGGGCATGAAACTTATGAGAGCAAAATAGAGTAACTTAATTATTGTTTGGATCTGGAATGCCCCTGACCCCTGAAAAAGCTCATTTGCTGAAAATGATCTCCAATGCAGCAAGGTTCAGAGATGGATCTTTTAGGCAATGATAGGATCATGAGGGCTCTGACCTCATTAGTGGATTAATCCATTTGATGGATTAATAATTTGAATGGATTTACTGGATGGTGGTGAAAACTATCAGGAAGTGAGGCATGACTTGAGGAAGTAGGTCACTGGGAGGCATATCCTTGGAGACTATATTGTCCCTAGACCCTTCCTTCCCCCTGCCTTTCTGCTTGCCACCTACCCTAAGCTGAGAAGCTTTCTTCTGCCAAACCCTTCTGCCATGATATTCTGCCTCACCTCAGTCCCATGCAGTGAGAAAATCCACTGACACCATGAGTGACAATAAAACCTTTTCTCCTTTAAATTGTTCTTGTCAGGTATTACAGTCACAGCAATGGAAAACTGGTAACACAAACTTAATTTTTTTAATCAGACCATCATTTACATAATTTCATCCACACTTTGAAGAGGATGGAATGCATCAATCAGTATTCCCACCTTTGGATTTGTACAAGTCCATACAGTTCACATTTGATTGAGCTCTTCTCCACTACTAAACACAAAACTGAAACATTTTCTCCTCTTACAAATAATTCCAATAAATGTTTTCCTATAACTGTCATATTTTTATAATAAAAATAAATATAGAAAAAAAGTTACTGCAAAACAAACTTTTTCATTATTTTATTTGTGGTTTCATATGGTGAACACTAGTGCTCCCTCTGTCCTCTCTGCCTTTGGAACTTGGGTACAATTTGTTTTCAACAAAAAAAGAAAACATATTCTCTAACTGTGTCACCCAATTCCTCAATGATGGTATTGTATTAATTAAATCAGTAAAGAACAAACATTACTGGTTTCATTTCTGAAGTCTTGAGCTTCATCAGAGCAAAACTTCTTTTAGGGAGTGAAATTTCTGTGTAAACCTCAGACATATTGCAGGTGTCCCAAGACCAGTGACCTCCTAGTTCAGAACTGACTATGGTCTTTCCTTTTGGGCATAACCAAGGCTAAAGTCTGAAAAGATTTAAAAAAAATTTTTTTATTTGTTGTAACTAGTTACACATGACAGTAGAATGCATTTATGCTTTTTGATATATCATACAGAAATGGGGTATAATTCCTCATTTTTCTGATTATACATGTTGTAGAATCACATCCATCATGCAGTCATATATGTACTTAAGGTAATAATAATGCCTGTTTCATTCTACTATCTTTCTATCCCCACATCCCCTCCCCTTCCTTCACTCCCCTTTACCTAAACTAAAGTAACTCTATTCCCTAGTGCCCCCACCCCTTTATTGTGAATTAGCATTCACATATCAGAGAAAACATTTGGCTTTTGGATTTTTGGGATTGGCTTACTTCACTTAGCATGATATTCTCCTACTCCATCTATTTACCCACAAATGCCATAATTTCATTCTTTTTTAAAACTGAGTAATATTCCATTGAATATTTATATTGCATTTTCTTTGTCCATTCATTAATAGAAGGGCACCTATGTTGGTTCCATACTTTAGCTATTGTGAATTGAGCTGCTATAAGCATTGATGTGACCGTGTACGGTAGTATGTTGATTTTTAAGTCCTTTGGATATAAACCAAGGAGTGGGATAGTTCAGTCAAATGGTGGTTCCATTCCAAGTTTTGTGAGGAATCTCCATACTGCTCTCCATAGAGGTTGCATGAATTTGTAGCCCCACCAGCTATAATGTATGAGTGTATTTTTTCCCTACATCCTAACTAACATTTATTGTTGCCCGTATTCTGATGATTGCCATTCTGACTGGAGTGAGATGAAATCTTAGTGCTGATTTGCATTTCTCTAATTACTAGAGATGTTGAACATTTTTTCATTTATTTGTTGATCAATTGTGTTTCTTCATCTGTGAAGTGTCTGTTCAGTTTCTTGGCCCATGTAATGATTGTGTTACTGTTTTTGTTGTGTTTTTTGAGTTCTTTATATATCCTAGAGATTAGTGCTTCATCTGAGGTGCATGTGGTAAAGATTTTTTCCCAATCTGTAGGCTCTCTTTTTACATTATCAATTGTTTTTTATTGCTGAGAAGAAGCTTTTTAGTTTGAATCCATCTCATTCATTGATTCTTGATTTTACTTCTTGTGCTTTAGGGCTCTTATTAAGGAAGTCAGATCCTAGGCCAATGTGGTGAAGATTTGGGCCTATTTTTTCTTATGTTACGCATAGGGTCTCTGTTATAATGCCTAAGTCTTTGATCTACTTTTAGTTGATTTTTGTGCAGGGTGAGAGATGGAGGTTTAATTTCATTTTGCTACATATGGATTTCCAGTTTTCCCAGCACGATTGGTTGAATAGGCTATCTTTTCTCCAATGTGCATTTTGGGCCTCTTTGTCTAATATGAGACAACTGTATTTGTGTTGATTTGTCTCTATGTTTTCTGTTCTGTACCATTGGTCGATGTGTCTGTTTTGGTGCCAATACCATGCTGTTTTTGTTACTATCGCTCTGTAGTGTAGCTTAAGATCTAGTTTTATGATGACTCCTGCTTCACTTTTCTTGTTAAGTATTGCTTTGGCTATTCTGGGTCTCTTATTTTTCCAAATGAATTTCATGATTGCTTTTTCTAGTTCTATAAAGAATATTTTTGGATTTTAATTACAATTGCATTAAATCTGTGTAGTGCTTTTGGTAGTATGACCATTTTGACAATATTAATTCTGCCTATCCAGGAGCATGGGAGGTCTTTCCACTTTCTAAGATCTTCTTCAATTTCTTTCTTTAGTGTTCTATAGTTTTCATTGTAGAGATTTTTCATCTCCTCTTTTGTTAGACTGATTTCCACGGTTCTGCTTTTTTTTTTTTAGTTTTTTTTTTTTGAGGCTATTTTGAATGGGGTAGTTTTCCTAATTTCTCTTCAGTGGATTCATTACTGATGTATAGGAACGTGTTTGATTTATGGGTGTTGATTTTGTATCCTGATATTTGCTGAATTCATTTATTAGTTCTAGAAGTTTTCTGGTGGAATATTTTGGCTCCTCTAAATATAGAATCATGTCATCAGCAAATAGTGATAGTTTGAGTTCTTATTTTTCTATTCATATCCATTTAATTTATTTCTCCTAATTCTTCTAGCTAGCATTTCAAGGGTGATGTTGAATAGAAGTGGTGAAAGAGGGAATTCTTGTCTTACTCCAGTTTTTAGAGGCAATACTTTCAATTTTTCTTCATTTAGAATGATATTGGCCTTGGGTTTAGCAAATATAGCTTTTATGATATTGAGGTATATTCCTACTATCCCTAGTTTTTCTAGTGTTTTGAATATGAAGGGGTGCTATTTTTTTGTCAAATGCTTTTTCTGTATCTATTGAGATGATCATATGATTCTTGTTTTAAGTCTAATGATATGATGAATTGTGTTTATTGAGTTCCACATATTGAACCAACTCTGCTTCCCAGGGATGAACAGCACTTGATCCTGGTGCACTATCTTTTGAATATGTTTTTATATGCAATTTTCCAGAATCTTATTGAGAATTTTTGCATCTATGCTGTCAGGGATATTGGTCTGAAGTTTTCTTTCCTTGATGTGTCTTTATCTGGTTTTGGTATCAGAGTGATATAAGCCTCATAGAATGAGTTTGGAGGGGTTCCCTCCTTTTCTATTTCATGGAATACTTTGAGGAGTATTGGTGTTAATTCTGGCAAGAATTTTTTTAGACAATTGTTTATAGGTATTGTGGGTGTTTCTCCTTTGAGTGCATTGACTTCAAGAGTAAAAGCTCATATACTGGTAATTGGCACACATCGTAGCACATATGATTTAATACCTTTTGCAATCAATATTATACAAATGCAGTTAAGTCAAAGAACTCGCATGTTTTCTTTCTTCTCCCCAGGTATCACTTTTCTTGGTCCAAATTAATACACTTTTAGGCTTGTAATAAATGCCACCTGAGTATACAAAACTTGGCTTAATTATACATTTTCCTCCCTTTTGACTTATGTTTGTTTGTTTTTTTTTTTGTTTTGTTTTTGTTTTTTTTTTTTGCAGTGCTGGGGACTGAACCCAGGGCCTTGTGACTGCAAAGTAGGCACTCTATCAACTGAGCTACATCCCCAGCCCTTGTTTGTTTTCTTTAGTATAAAATGTGATGAGAATGATTAGATTCACTAATATAGTGTTAGAGCTCATAGACTTTTAGGTGCCTTAGACCAGTGATTTTTTTATTATTTCTAGGAACATAAACAATTCAGTCACCAGATAAATGCAAACTGTTAGTTATTTTTAGGGAATTTCATTAAAATTAACAAAAATGAAGTCTTATTATCACTGTTTGCAGATAACATGATCTTATATATATAAAACCCTGAAGAATCCAAAAAAACTATTAGAAATAATAAATGAATTCAGCAAAGTTGCACAATACAAAATCAGCATACAAAAACCAGTAGTGTTACTTTATGCCAAAAGTGAATGATGCAGAATAGGAATCAAATAAATAATCCCATTTATAGTGGCTACAAAAATGATTACGAAGGGAAACTTTAATCAATGAGGCAAGAGATCTCTAAGATGAAAATTATCAAATAATGATGAAAGAAAATGAAACAATACAAAAAAATGAAAAGACATCCCACATTCATGGATTAGAATAATCAATACAGTTAAAATGTCCCCACTACCTAAAGCAACTCACAGATTCAATGAAATATCTATCAAAATATCAATGACACTCTTCACAAAACTAGAAGAAGTAATCCTAAAATTTGTAAGGAACCACAAGCATCCTGACTAACCAATGTAATCTTGAGCAAAAGGAACAGAAGAGTAGGCATAACACTACCCCTCTACAAAATACACTACAGAGGGTCTGACATTATAGTTTAGTGGTAGAGCCCTTGCCTAACTCCCATGAGGTACTGGATTCGATCCTCAACACTGCATCACGTCAAAATAAATAAATAAATAAATAAATAAAGGTATTGTGTTCATCTACAACTTAATTTAAAATATATAAACATACTGCAAAACTGTAGGCATCAATTAATCTTTGACAGAAGTGCTGAGAACCTGCATTTGAGAAAAGAGTCTTTTCAAAAATGGTACTGGGGAAATTGGATATCCACAAGAAAAAGAAATGAAACTATATGCCTATTTCATCACTTACAAAAATCAGCTCTAAATGGATTAATGGCTTAAGTGTAAGACCTGAATCTCTGAAATTATCAGAAAAAAAATAACATTAGGAAAAAGCTTGAGGACATTGGAAAGGGGAAAAATTTTGGGGGCAAGATCCTCAAAGCATAGCAAACAAGAATAAAAATAGACAAATGGACTGCATCAAACTAAAAAGCTGCACAGCAAACATTCTGATGTGGAAATTGGTTAAAAAGAAAAAGGATGACCTGAAAGTAAAAGAGAGACTCTTAGGGATGGGAAAGGATCTTGGGGGAGAAGGGATGAAAAGAGAGGGTAGAATGGATGATGCATATGATCAAGGCATGCCATATGCATGTATAGAAATATCACAATGCAACCCATTAATTTGTACAATTAATATGTACTTATAACAATAATAATGATAAAGATAATAACAGTACATACATAGAAGAGTACTATTCAACTAAAAGAGTGAAATCCTGGCATTTGCAACAACATGGATGGAACTGAAAGTCATTATGTTAGTGGAAGTAACCCTAGCACAGGAAGACAAGCACTGCATTGTCTTACTCATTTTTAGAATCTAAAAATGTTGATATCATAGAAGTTGAGAGGAAAGTGGAAGTTAGCATAAGTGAGGAGAGTAGGGAGGAGAGAGGGGTGGGGGAAAGGTTAATCAGTGGATATGAAGTTGAAGTTAGAGGCAAGAAGTTCTGGTATGAATCTGCACTGTATGGTGACCTTAGACAATAGTAATGTTCCATATATTTCCAAAAGCTAGAAGATATTTTCAATGTTTTTCCCATAAAAAAATAAATGTTTAAGGGAACATATTTTTAAACCTGATTTACACATTATATAAGGCATATATTTATCAATACATCACATGACACCTCACTAATATGTGTAATTTTTATATTTTATGTGTCAGTAAAAATAAATTCAATTAAACATTTTTAAAATAAAGCCTGCTTTGTGTTTTTCCTTTATTTCATAAAAATTGAAATTGACATACAAAAGACTAGAGTTTTCAGTGGAAGATTTTATCAATGAATAATCTTTTTTCTCTTTTTGCCAGGAAATTCATTTCCAAAGCAAAAGAGGAACATCGGATATGTAAGGACTATGGACATATTCTACCACATGCTGAAAATATTCCTCAAAGATCTACACGTATCAAAACATCACCCTGTATCTTATAAACTTATTCATAAGTTAAACATAAAATAAATCTGATTAATCCATTAGCACAATATGCACAAATGTTTTCACTTTTCTACCAAAATACAAAGAATCTTTTCTTGGATTCACCAAAACAAGACAATAAAATCTAAAAATAAGGATTTTAAAATAGTCACATCTAAAGTAAGTTGTTTGAAGAATGAAGCCATCTATGAAGAAAATACACAATGAAACAAAATAATCTCAAAAAGAATAGCTAATAATAATAATGTAGAGAAAATAAAAATGAGGTTTTAAAAATAATGTTACACATAAAGTCTGTTAAAATAATGTTACACATAAAATCTGCCTACAACACAGCATTAAAATTGGGCTAAATGATTTAGAAATACAAGAAATATCAGTAAAAATGACAGGAGAGTATGGAGTACAAGTAAGTAAAAAGCACACTGAACTATGAAATACTAACAAGTTAAATTTTCAAAAAATAAAAAAAAAATTATCCAAAGGACTTTTGGAGGAAAAAAGTAATGCTGCAATTTTAAGTTATTTAGAAAAAAATTAAAAGTTTTATACATAAAAGGAATATATGGTCAAAGTTTTTCTCAGAATTAAACCCATACCCATATTGTTGTTATTATTAAGAAAAATGCAAGGAGTTATAGAACAAATATTAGAGAAGGAAGAAGATGTAAATAAAGATAACTGAATAAACAAATCTAAAACAAAAGACTTGGAGTACATAAATAAATTTGAAAACAGCAAATCTGAGACCCCCAAAAGAGGTTTACAATAATTCACACAAACTTGAATTGGCACAGTTGAAGTAAGAGAAAACTAAGAAAACAGTATGAAAATTTGGTACAAAATACAGCCTAAGATTATTACAAAATGGTGCATATATATAATGCAATACTGCTATTATTTTTACATATTCAGAAAATTAAAAGTAAAAAATGATTTTTATTTAGTCATTTTACTAGTCATGCTTTTACTGTAACAGTGTAAGTGATAATAATAAAAATCAGATAAAGAGGTGGAGATTTCAGTACTACATAGGCCTTTGATTAGGTAGTGTCCTGGAACAAAAAGAAACAGAAAAACGGATTTATTTATCTGTAAATTTTTCCTTTCCTCTAAAATAAGACTTATAGTAATATTGTTATTTTTTCATGTAGAGATTCTAAAGATAAATAAAATATAAAAATAGCAAAACTTATTGACAATAGGAATTGAAATAATATGGTACTTTCAAAATTTGTATATAACCTTTGAAATAACTTATAATATTACTTTCAATCACAGACATGATGGACGTTTTCAGTGTCCACCCTCAGGTTAGCAAACCATGCCAGCAAAACAGTACACAGAACTTGATATAATCACATACTGAAGTACATATTCAACCACGAGGAGCACTCCAGGAGTATTTTTCCACTTGATGGCCAAAATAAGCAATAATAAACTGAATTTTGATCTAATGGGACTAAAATAAAGGATCACATCATCCCTAGAAAAAAATTAGAATCACCAGAAAAATAAATTTGATCATTCAGAAACATACATTGAAATGTACTGTGGAACAGGTTTCAAGGTTGATTCTAAAGTTCAGCAATTAATTCACTGAACATTTAAAATGCATTATATTAACCCCTTTTAAAATATCTGATTTCATTTTCACTTCATGAACAGAGAAACATTAAATATCCAAATGCAGACATACAGGGATTCTTATCCATTCCTTGCTCTCCACCTATGAGGCACTTCAGGTTTCCAGAGGTTCCATAAATAATATATAAGATGTGAGGAAGGTAGACAGATGCCAAACCTCTGTCTGCAGAGACAACTTTTTCAGAAGGAGGAAACAGAAATAGAGCTTGTTAAAAGCTTTCCAGGCCTGGAAGTCTAAGAAGTTGGGTTGAAATTTGACCTGAGTAGAGCAGAAACCACTGGGTAATATTTAACAGCAAAATGTAGGCTTTAAATAACGCTTTACATGCTGACTATAGAAAAACGGAAACAACTTCTGGGAGTCCAGGCAGGACATCCAAAGTCTTTAACAAATAGTAAATCATAAATCAAGTCAAACATGGCACCAAAAATAAAAACAATGACATTATATTGTTATGGGGGAAAATGGGTATTTCTTAAGTCTTTAATCTCCTAGAATTCTGCTTGTTTTCTTAAGTTTTAGAAGCATGCACAATATAGGCAAGGCATATCATTCAGGCTTTTTTCCTCCAGAGTCATCTTTCATGTTCCAAAGTCATAAATCAAAGAGTTTCTTTTTTGAAAAATCATCTTTTTATATTCCAAATAAGAATATATTTCTGAATATGGAAATAGAGTAGCATAAGCTATAAGAATGAAGTATATAAAAGATTCCTCTTTTACACACAGCCTTACTTTAACTTCTCTCATTAGTCTTCCTTTTTCTAAAGACAAATTTCAGAGCTGTAGTAAACTTAATTATTTTAACAGAAGCCTACCTGTTCTATTTTCACTCTTAGTGTTATATTTGTATTTGAAAATACAGAAAATTAAAGCTGAAAGCTTCCTTAAAATCATCTTTATGGTGTTTTATCATTAATTTTCTCTAAATGCTAACCAAAAATATTAATGAAGCCAGAGGAAAAAATCCAATGAGTAGATTAAAAAACTGATCAAAAATAAGGCTTTGGTTTTGTTTGTATGGAGTACAAGTAAGTAAAAAGCACACTGAACTATGAAAATAGTTCAGCACACTGAACTATTTTCTTCATAGATGGCTTCATTCTTCAAACAACTTACTTTAGATGTGGCTATTTTAAAATCCTTATTTTCAGCACTCCAGGAGTATTTTTCCACTTGATGGCCAAAGTGCTCTTTGCTCACCTATTGGAGATATGAGCCACTTTCTTGTTGTCTCTTTCTGGTTCACGTGGGGAAGGTGAATATGGAGTTTCAGGACTACAGTTTGCTTCTCATTTCTACCTGGTCTGTTGATTCACTGCTCCCTGTTCTCAAGCAACCAACTTCAGTATCATTAGGGGCTGGCCCAGTAAAGAATGTACTTGTTTCAACCATCTCCACTGTGTCTGTGTGACAGACATAACAGCTCTACACTGGGTTCTTGCCTTCCCAGGAAACATCTTCAGGGGCTTGGCTTTTATTTGTCTTAATTATAGCTTGGATTATTACATTCATCTGAAGGAAGTAATCATGGAATGTTATGATGGAATGTTTGTGTTTATTCCAAAGTTCATATGTTGAAGCCTTTACCCTCAATGTAATGGTAACTCAGTGTAACTTGGGAGTGGGACCTCTGGGAAGTTACTGCTTTATATGATTTGGATATGAAAAGTCACCCCCAAAAGTTCATGTGTCAAAAGCACAGTCCTCAGTGAAGCAAGATTCAGAAGTGAGGTTTTTAGGAAATGATAGGATTGTTAGGGCTGTAACCTCATCAGTGAAATAATCCATTTGATGGATTAATGATCTGAATGGACAACCGGGTGATAACCAGGCAGGTGGGGTGTGGCTGGAGAAAGGAAGTCACTGGGTATCTGCCTCCTTTCCAGCTGCCATAAGCTGAGCAGCTTTCTTTTTGCATGCCCTTCTGCCATGATGTTGGTCTGCCTTGCCTCAGGCCCAGAGCAATAGAATTGACTGACCATGGACTGAGACCTCTGAAAGCATGAGCCAAGATAAACTTTTCTTCCTTTAAGTTGTTTTTTTCTGCATTTTAGTCACAGCGCACAAAACCAATTAAGAAACTAGGTTTAGATAAGGTCTTGAGGGTGCCCCCTTCATTTGAAGACATAACAATATGGCAGCAACATCAAGAAGAGAGTCTTTACCAGGAACCAAATCTACCAGCACCTTGATTTTGGACTTCTGGACTCTAGAACTGTGAGAAGTAAATATCTGTCACTTGGGCAACTCATTCAATGGTATTTATTATTGCAGCCTGAGCTAGAATATGGAACAATTAGGCTTCCCTCAAAGCCAGCCAAAAGCATTTTCCTAAACCTACCTTGGTTACCTCAAACATTGTTTTAATCAGTGCCTTAAGGGCTGAGGATGATCTTTGATCTTTGAATGATTATTAGGTGGTGCCTGATTGTCAGCTTCCAGTATCTAGGCCATGACACTTCCTTACCAAGCCCTTCGGAACAGGATGCCTGTTAAATATGAATATATAAACAATGCACAAACCAAGAAGATGAATACAAATCTTAAGTTACTACTTATGTTAGTTTGAACATAATAGAATCATGGGAGTATAAAACTAAGCTGTAACTTGGAACTCAACACCTTTGATTAATAACTGAGGAAATTGAATCTTGAAAAGATTAATATCTTATCAAAATTAATGGTCAGGGTAGAAATGTACATAGGTATAGCACTCTGTCAACCTGTAGTTTTCAGCTCTTTTGATGTTTAGAATGACCGTTTTTATAGAAGAAAATATCCAGAAAAGGCTGTGATAATTTTTTTTCTCAAATTACACATATACACATATGCCCCATTCTTTCTGCTAAGGTTTTGGAAACATTGATATCACCATGCATGCTTAATACTCTACCACATGCTGAGATTACAGCATGACAAATCAAAGCCATAATAGTAACCATAGCTGCTTGTTCTTTCAATTTAGATTGTCATCTCCTAAACCAAAAGCCTTCCACATCAACTAAAGCAAAATTAGAGAGATATGCTTGTTAAGCATTTGAGGATGCAGAGATAAACAAGACAATTCATGCTTTATGCAAAATATAGACCATTTGGAGAAACTGACAGCTATACAAGTCTGTCAGTAGGAAATATGTGGGGATCATTCCCAAACTGCTACAATCAGAAGCTAAAGTCTTGCAGTTGAACAAAGGAGGTAAGATAATTTCTTTTGGAAGAATCAGGGAAGAGGATCATGGGATCATGTAGAAGATCCCAAATTGTAATTTAGACAAAAATAAATGAAGATTAAAAATAAAGGAAAATATGGAAAATAAAGGAAATGCTGTGATCAAGGGAGGGCAGGGAGGTGATTGACAAAGGCAGGTGTTTTTGCGGAAAAGATTGTGGAAGAGATGGAGAGTGAGTAGGGTGGTAAACAGAGTATACCCAGAAGGCTTATAGTTGCTTATTAAATATTTCATTTTATTTTATTAGACAAGGGAGAACCAAAAAAAATGATTCTTAGTGAAGAAATGGTGAAGTCTCTTCTAATTACAAAATTACAACATTAAAAGACAAACAAATAATAACAGATTTTCTGATATTTTCCTTATATTATTTATTTAGATATGCAGAATCTGTGTAATCCAGCTTATCACAAGTTATCAGTGAAATGTCATCCCCAGAGTTACCTTTTTATTGTGATTTGTTTAATCTTTTCCAAATCTGCCGATGTTTTCCCTTGACTGCCAAGATTTGGGCTGCAGCTCCAGTCCTCACTTAACAGCTCCTTGGCTGCTCTTCTCCATACATCCATCACATGCTCAAAGTCCATCCAAAATTCTGCAGCACATCTCACTTTTTCCATTTCTTGTAATCCTCATATTACATTGGCCTCTTGTACACCTGAAAATCAGATTCAAGTAATTTCTGGTTCTGATGCTTCAAGCACAACACGCCTTTGTGCTTAGAGTGCCCTTCAAAGCCGAGGTTGCATTTATGTCTTGTCCAAACTGGATTTAGGTAGCTCTCTTGGTTAGGGTTCAATCTGACCAAGAGAATAAGAAGGAGAGTCATTCAGGACTTGTTTGTGAAGTTGAGTTGAAGAAAATCAGGGTTTTGATTAATCCAATGTATTACTCCTATAACGCAATTCTACAATCCCTGCCTCCTGCTCCCAATATTTTTAATGAATTTTAAGCCATGTTATCCAATTAGTTTGTAGTCTGGTGGTGGCTGCTAAAAACAGCAAAATGTTCCAAACTCATAGAGAGATAACATTTTTTGGGGTAATATATAAATCCTTATAGAGAAATCTCTAGTTTCATACATAAATCTCTCTTGAAACACACCTATTACACTCTCCCATTCTCTCTTCCCTTTTTCTCAATTCTCCTCTACCCTCCCTCTCTCTCTCCTACTTCTCTTCCCTATTTTCCATCTCCATGCAGTTATCCCAAATGACTTCCTCAGCACTTTTGCATTTGACAGTTTTAAACATCAGAAAGATGTTGCTTAGAGAAATGTAGTGTTTTAGAGATGATGATACTGAGATACAGGAAAGATATGAGTATTTTAGGTATATATGTGAGGATAGTTGCAGAGCCAGCATATAAACACAAAGCTCACAATCTTTAGTGCATTGGAAAGTTATAACCCTGTTTTAAATTAGTTTGAAAGAGACCATGAGTCTTTGTTCTATCTTGGAAATAATCTTGGCTTCTGGCTAAGAAATCAATTACCTCATATCAATTAACTCAAGAGCAGAAAAGTCTGTCCAAGACCTGGCTGAACCAGTACTTAGAAGAACTCAGTTTTAGCTAGAGGAATCTATTTTGTAAGTGAGCTGGCCTCAGTCACTGCAGAATCCTACACTTTGCTTAAATCATCTTGCCTAAGCTCATCATTTAGCAAATGCTATTTGGACATGAGCTATATTACTTTCTTTGTTAAGAGATATATTTTCCTTTAGTTTAAAAAATAATTTCAGGTTGTCTGTAAAATACTACAACATGCAAATTGATAATTTTTTTCTCAGCAATTTAGTGTCACTTTTACAGTTTTTTTCAGTACCGATGTAAATTTTCCCTTAATTTCTTAGCACTATAGAAATAACTTTGAAGAATACTGTCATACCTGCATTGAAAAGTTTGTCATTTATTTTTATGTGAAACTCACCTGAATTTCTGACATAACCTGTCATGATAGGTAATTGCATGAATAATCATGCACAAGTATAATGAAAGAGTGCATTGCATATAAAGTATAAATAGTAGGTATCTGATTTTATGAGAAAATGTCTGACTTTGGAACTAGGAAGACTAAAGTTTAAGATTTCCCTTGGCCATTTCCCACTTCTGGGCTGTAGGCAAGATACTCTTTATGTGAAATATGGACTACTAATTATAATGATGTTTCCAAAAAATAATATTATTGATGTGTATAAATTACTTCTCTCAGGGTTGGTTCATACTATGTGCTCAAAATAGTAAGTTCTCTTTCCTATTTCTCAGGCAGTAAGAATTTTTCACCATTGTAGTCACACTTTTCATTCAAATCTAAGATTTCACTAGAAATGACCATTAGTTTCAATAATCTAATAATGTGGGAGCAAATTAATTACAAAAGAATGGAGTAAATTTGCTTCTTTCTAATTGCAAAAACATTTTGCTAACCAAGATCTAAAAAGAGAAATGTTTTAACACACACTATATTTTCTTCAGCCAACTAGTACAGCATTTATGGAGATGTTATCCTGCAAATTTTAAAACCAAGTGCCAGGTTGTTTTTCTCATTAAGCCAAAAGAAACTGCTGCCTGACTATATGTCTAGCATGTACTTGAATGGCATTAATGAGCTCATCTCTTTTTTTGGAATGTTTTATGTCATATTTCAAATCTGTCTGACTGACTCACCAAAAATGAAGGGTTTAATGTTAACTCTAAAGTTAAACATCAAAATAACTTACTAAAAAATAGAAGTTATCAAGGAAGTGAAAAGAGGAGACCCAGGAAGAAAAAGAGCAGAGTGAAGAGGTCAAGATAAAAGTGAAATGAATCAGAAAAATTCACAAAATTTGAGGGTAAGAGTTGACCCATGCTTCAAATACATTAATGTGATTACACATATGATTCCAATCCCAGGCTGATTCAGTATCTCACTTGAATAACCCAACATAAATCTGTGAAAGAAAACACTGTGAACAAAATGATGTGGTGCATAAATTATTCAACTAAATTAATATGTAGTAAGTTCAATTAAGTGTAAGTCAGAGTCTCATTTGGAAGGCAGAATATTATGAGCATTTAAAATGAAGTAAATATTGAATAAGAACTGCAAAAGTCACTAGAAGAACCATAAAAAACCTAAATTCATTTCTTTAACAGACAAAAGATTAGTGATTTTCCATAGCTTTGGCTATATTACAAACTAAAAAATGATTTATCTTTCTGCTTACTAGTCTTTTGTCTTGAGCTTAAAGCACATACCTATTTATAAACTTACTCTTAAAGTTATTACTTGGTTGTTTAGAAAATCTTGAATGTATTGGATGTGCGAAGGGAAAGGTGAAATCAGATACATGTCTGAATAAGCAATTCAAAACATTTTCCAGGCATTTTCGTTTCTATAAAATATAAATTTATTTTCTCAGAAAACATTAAATGCTTGTTAGAATTGATGAAACATGAAGCCTTATTTCCAATGTCTTTTGTTTAGTACACATTGCTTTTTAAGGACTATTTATTGTACTAAATGAATTAGTTTTTTCACTGAAACTAGTATCAGTATGTATAGATAATGTTAATATTAAGTTAGCTTAACATTTATAGCATTGTTTCTGAAAAGACAGTAAAAGTCTATATAATTTTCCCAAAAGGTCTTCCCTTCCCAGCAAGAAGGAATTTTGGGCAAAAGTGTCCTTCAAATGAATATATCTCAATATTTTAATACAGAAAAATGTACCATTATATAACTATAAAAACACTATCTTCCCACCTGATAAGACCATTTTATCTTTGATCAAGAGGAAACAGATTTAAAGAAAGATATTTCATATATATATATGTATGTATGTAATTATATATAAGCATCTTATACTCAGAAAATTTACACATAGTGTAATAACAAAATGGCTTTTAAGATAATTATTCACTTCTTTATGTTCCTATGAATAAACTATATATTCAAACAGGAAGTTTTACTGAACAAACTCTATCTGCCAAGCCCCATTCTGGGCTCTAGAACCACAGGGTTGGCAATACAAAGTTTCTGCTCTTATGAAGTTGATGTTCCAGTGGAAGGCAGCAGATCACAAGGTATTTTCAGAAGAAAAGAAAATAGATGATGCATTACATGTAATAGTGGAAGTACATTTAGATGCAGCAGTTCTAAGATTTTCTGTAATGAGGAGGTGATAATTGGGCTGAGATTTGAAGAAGTTAGCCGTGGAAAGATTTGGGGTCGTAAGTCCAGGAGACAGGGACAAGTATGAAAGGTGCTCAGCAGGAACAATCTTGGAATACTTCTATGATGAATTAAAGAAGGTGGCAACTTGTTGGACTTATTCCCATTGTGAGGTGATATCTGTTTGCCCTCCCCTTCAGTCTGAAATGACTTGCAACTGCTTTGGCCAATAAAGTATGTTAGAGGTGAGGCTGGGCCAGTTACAGGCTAATCTCTCAGAGGACTGGCAGTTTCTGCCTGGTTTCCTAATGTGTAACCTTCATTACTCCTTCTGGAGAGACCATAAGAAGAGGGCCTGAGGATATGGGAGAGGCAAGTAAAGAGAAGCCCCATTGACTACAGTTTTCCTGCCAATCCACCAGGGGACCTGAACATACAAAGTACTTTGGAGACCCCATTGCAGTAGCCATTTGAATGTGCCATCTACCACAAAAGGATCATTCAGCCAAGCTCTACTGGAAATCCTGACTTTCAAACTTAAAATAAATTTTTGTTTTAAATCCCTAAATTTTGAAGAAGTGTGTTATGCAAGCAAAGCATGAAAACATTCCTGGCAGAAAAAGACCACCCGTAGAGTGGGAGTATCATAAATGAAGGAGACCACAGTCTGAAATGGGACCAGATATTTTACTATTGGTGCAAATAAATGACAGAATGAGGGATGGAGTGTGGTTCTGACCTGATACACACTTTTAAAAATATATCCTTTCTACTTTTTATGAAATAGATTTTAGAGAGGCAAGAGTGTAAGCAGAACAGTTTCTGAAAGAATATTATAGTAGTGTGATTCTCACAACATCTGAGTGAAAAAATTATTATTGTCTTTATTTTGCAAATGAACATACTGAGGAGTATAAAGTTTTCATTATTTGTACAGGTAATAAAAGCTGAAAGTGGAGAGGTTGTTCATTTATATCAAACACTGTTGAACAGTCAAGTAAGAAGGAGGAGAGAGTATACCAGTGAACTCGATGGAACAGATAGAAGCCACTGGTTCCATAAAAGATAGGTAACTTTGTGGATATTTTTGGCAAAGAATACCCTTTTGTAAAAATGGCAGAAATATACTTGGAATAGATTGCAATGCACACGTAATTCACAGTTGTGCTCAGATATTTCAAACAAGTTGAAATATTCTATCTAAATAGAAGTTGCAGTTATCAACATTTACAACATTTTTAGTGTATTTTCAGAGAGTGCACCTCAAAATATCATGACAAAGCAGTTGTTGAATTTAAAATCATTTCTTCAGAGTGACCAAAAACCACTTTCACTCAGTTACTTGTCATGAATCAGACTTTAAAATGTTTGTAACTTTGAAGAATTATCTTATAAATCAACCTAACTATCATATAACTCAGATGAAACATTTTATGAGTCCTTTATATTTGTAATGCATTGTTTTCAAAATTAGTTGGAAATCTTTAATCAAATTATTTCTTAAGTGGAGTACTAAAATATAGCATTTAAAGCTTTTAGTCCACTGCATTTGTTGAGAATTGAGTTTTCGGTGGGGAAGACATCAAGATTTATTCCTACAAAATCATTGGAGGAACTGCAGCAATTATATCATGAAAACTCAAAGGTCACAAAATTTGAAATTTTATGGGTCTCTTCAAAGTATCTTGGAATGAAAGGGGGGTCATTAAAATAGTTTCTATATTCACTAGACACATGTATACTTTTATAATTTTGTAGCATCTAAATTCAGCAAAAGTTAAAAGGAATATTAATAAACAACTTTTTTTTCTTATAAGTATAGTTGTCAAAGTTGCTAAATAAACATTTAAAATTTTAAAAAAGTACCAATGAAAATATTTGGACTGGACTGTTTTCAAACTTCAGTTTTAAACATTGAAAATGAGAATGGTTTCTAATTAGCAAGAATTCACTCTGAACTTTCCAGGTAACTAAAACACCTGTAGAGAAAATATTTCCTACATTAAGAAAATTACACAGAGCAGAGTTAAATGTTTTTAGAAAAAGAATACTGAACATAATTTCATGGAAAAATAATAATAAGAATGCCATACTGCAATAAAAAATAAATTCTTTGGAAGAACACAAGTGATACAGTGTTAAAGAGGAATATGATTTTTTAAAAACGATTCAAGTTCTTCAATATGGACCAAGAATTAATTTTTTATGTTATTTCTAAAATTAAGATTAGCTATATGAAAATAGTTTTGCATTGCCTTCATGCATAAAATATTATTTAAAAATTTGTTTTGAGCACAATTATTGAAAATAATTATTATATAGGTCCACAATATGACACAATTTGTCAATTAATATATATCTCTAATACATATATGTCTAAGCTTATATGTTTGTTTTAGAATCACCTTTTATTCTCAAAATATTCCATTTTGTGATAATTATATGGTTGTCACAGTCATAGTTGTTTGTTTTAGGATTACTCTGTTAGTCCTTTTTGTTCACAATCAACTCTTGAGGAATGTTCTGAAATTCAAATAAATGGATGTGTAATATAGGTATTTTGTGCTGGAGCCTCAGAAAATGTTAGGGCTGAGAAAGATTGAAAATCATCTTACCTGAATGTCACATTTTATTGCTGCAAGTCTTCAAACCAAGTGCCCCAAACCTGAGAGCTACATATTTAATCCAAATACATACGGCTCATCATGCAGCACAGTGGACCTGGAATCCAGCTTTCTTTTCAGCACGCCCACTGCCCACCATGCTTCAGCAGATGGCACTACTCAGGTGGTTCCACAAGGTTACAGCATTCCCAGCTAACATAATTTATATTTTGCTATTATGCTCTTTTGTTGATTTTAATTTACAAATTTACAAGTCAAAATTACATGTTTCTACTAATGTATTTCTTCTCATTCTCTCATGTGTTTTTCTTCCTAAGAATTTTCTCATGTGTTGTGCTGATAAAACATAATTGAGCATATCATTTTCTCGGTTTATTTTTATTATTATCATTTTTTGGTTTGGATCATTCTGAATTTTTTCCATAACTTTAAAATTAAATGAAAATAACAATTTAAGATCTTGATATTCAATTTGTGGTTCAGACGCTGACATTAGGGAATGGGCAATTCTTATTTATCTGAAGACTACTATTATGATGTAATTTCCTTTATAAAAAACATTTTTTAAAAAACCAACTCAAGCTTTATTGATTTATAGAGAATGAAATCATATTTGTATTTTAAGAGGGAAAATAACCACTAAGTTAAAAAACAAGTTGTCTTCAATGGTGTTATATTTCAATTATATGAGTGGGAATTGAAAATCAATATGTTCCCATTTTCTGTTGGAAAATCTACTTGATATATTAATGGATTTCTCTCCTGGGTTATCAGGGGAAAAAAAAAGTCTAGCATGCTTTGTACATTTGCTGATCAGAACTGACAATTCATGGGTCATTTGATGTTTTTCACTTTGATGATAAAGAGTAACATGTCAGTTTCAAAGCAAAAAGTAAAAAGTACTCAGAAATATATTTTTATAATAATCCTTCTCATTATATTACTCTTGGAAAATAATTCAGAGAGACCATAAAATGAGGGTTTTTTTCTATTAGAATTAATGGTAAATTGAATACAATAGCAAAAATTATATACGTACATATATGTGTATTTGTATACACAATCCTCACTACTCATAGGATCAGTATTTGTGTACTCACCTACTCTCTAACAGGTAATTTAACTGGAAAATCAACATGAGGAGTACTTTCACCATCATTTACAGACACGTGCAGAGTCAAAAAAAAAGTCTCTTCCCATAGACGTTTTTCCAGCAAAGGTTGAACAATATCATGTTCTGCCTTCTCATTTCAGCCCTCCTAGTGTAAATAAGTGTACTTTCTCATGGTCTATTTAGTGCCACATTTTTTGTTCATTTTGGGACTCTTTTTGGTGATTTTAATGTTTAAAATAGGCTCCAAAAATAGTTCTGAAGTGCTAGGTACAGTCCCTGGGAGTAAGAAGGCTATGAAATGCCTCAGAGAGAACTACACATGCCAGACATATTTCATTCAAGCATAAATTTAGTGCTGCTGGCCCTGAATTCAGTATTAATGAATCACTAGTAAATATTAAATACACTAAACAGAAAAGCATACAAAACAAGGTCATGTTTTAATCATTTGATGAACATGTCTTAATCAGAAACCTGTGAGAAACTAACCCTGGGTTCCTCCTCAGCACAATGGTTCAGCATTCACTAATCCAGTCACTGTGGCAATTTCATAGAACTATCACACATAATAGGAATTGACTATACATGTGCATATGTACACAGATATACATGCACAAAAATATATGGAAAGCAAAACTAATTTAGAAGGTCAAGTTTAAGAAGCATTACTTACAACATATTTCTTGACTAATTATACTCCCAACCCTCAGGGTTCCTTTTAGAGTTCATTTCTGAGAATAGGGTAAGATGTTAAAACATGGTCATTTCTTTTTTCTTTTAATCCTTTCACATCAGGTTCTTGAGAATTCAGGCAGGGAACTCTGCAGAAAGATAGATCCCAGGATTTGAGCCATATGATTTCCTGTCTCTAAGATCAGTTTGCTCAATCAAACACCATCCCATTCATACCTTTCATGAAATCATACATTCAAAGAGGCTTTGGTGCAGAACCCTCAAGAGTCAAGAACAACCCCATGTGCCCCTATCATAGCTACAAACAGAAAAAATCCTCTCTGTGCTTCCAAACAGAAGACAGTCTCAGCACTCAGTTTGTTTTTTGAATGGAAAAGCATTAGTCCCAAGATCCAAATTGGAAGATGTCAGCTCCAATCCAACATAGAAGAAAAAACTGTTTTGCTACAGGCAGAATGTTTTTGATTGTTAAAGAGAAGGCCTTGCCAAATCATTTGTGGAAATCATTTTAGAGTCCATTTAACTGAAGGGAAATCAAATGAAAATACTGAATTATTTTCCCAACACTTAAAACAGTCCTACAGATTTCCAGTGCCAGTTTTAAAAAGCATATTTTAATTCACATTCAGGTGCAGGTCATAGTTTGAAAAACACCCATTTTATGACTTTGGATGTGTGAGAGAAATTAGTCAAGAACACATCACTCAATGAAAGCATGTTTATCTTGACATGTCTCTGTCTTCATGGTATGGCTCTGCCTGGCGAAGGTGAACAATCTCCCACACAGTCTCACTGGGTCAGCAAAACATGCAGTGAAGCACAAGCTTGTATTGACTGTGAGGAAAAATGTGAACCTATTATGTTTCCTGC
The DNA here is from genome assembly GCA_020662805.1 of Glaucomys volans. Classification (NCBI taxonomy): domain Eukaryota; kingdom Metazoa; phylum Chordata; class Mammalia; order Rodentia; family Sciuridae; genus Glaucomys; species Glaucomys volans. The sequence goes on along the minus strand of JAJEJO010000882.1, from coordinate 310,837 downwards.
ATATTTTTAATACACTAGGGTGTTTATATTTTTGATCTGATGTTAGTATTCCAATACAAAAATTCTAGAACATAAAAGTTGTTTAATTTTTTCAAATGGAAACATAGATTCAGGCATGCTGAAAACAACATTATTACAAAAAGGGTAGTTAATGAGAAATACCATAATGTCTCACTCTGCTACATAAATTCCCACTGCAATGGAAATATAACCATGTCTTTCTTTCCCTACAAGATCCTATCTGACTTTTCTCCAGCTACTTCTCCACCCATATCTTCTTCCTTTTTCTTCCTCCTACTAAAATTCAGCCACATTGTCCTTCTTTATGTTTCTTGAACAGTCAACTTTGTCTCTACCTTGGAATCTTAGCACTTTCTTTTCTCTCTCCCCGAATGCTGACCCCATGTCCTCACATTGCTAGTACATTCTTGTCTTTCAGCTTTCAATTTAACACTCATTTATCGACTACCCCTTCCAACTCAAACCTGACATCCTGCAACCCTCTATTACAATACTCCACCTTATATGCTGTATAGCATTAACTCTTCTCAAAAATTACCTTCCATTTATTTTTTCATGTGTATTTTGCTATATATACTGGACTTTTATCTATTTATTTTCCATGATTTCCCTACCCTTACCATTCTTTCCCTAGAGATTCAAATAAAGGTCATTAAATATTTTCTGGAAAAAATAAACAAATGGTTTCTACCATTTATACACAAAATAAAGTCTCCCAGAAAAGATTAAATATAATCTGGATGATAGCATAAATTTCTGCTGAAAAAAATCATTAAAAACCATTTTTTTTAATCTGGTTGCTTTGCCCATACAAATGTACAAAAAAAATTATTTTGATTTTGTTTTTTTTCTTTTTTTCCCCCCAGGTTTTTCCCCTCAAATTTCTAGAACCAGTCAAACTTGCCTTGAGATTTTATAAGAAGTTCTAGGGGCAGAAAGAATAGCACAGCCCTATGCCTCCTTGAATCATCTGAAGGCATATGCCTGTCCAGGTACACAAGGCTTAGGAATGAGATATATCATTAATGTTAAGATGCTGCAATAGTTTGAATTAAAAGTAATGGCAAAAATCCCAACCTGCATTGTTGTCAAAGGAAAACAGAATTGGAAATACGGTTGTAGGAAGAAGATAAGGACAAACAGTGTTACCTTTCAACTATATTTAAATATGTGGTTCCAACTATAATCTCTGACCTAAATTTCAACCCATATTTGAAACTATCTGAAGAACATCCATCTAAAATAACAGAAGGCCACTTAGGGCCCAATATGTCTATCATTGGATTTTCCTTTCTCCTCCACAAATGACTTCCTTCACAGACTAGAAAATGTATAATCATTTCTCATATTTTCCTCTCATCATGGCAACATTCTCATATACCAAATCCCACTGTCCAACCTCCTTGAAATTTCTTTTGGCTCCAGGCCTCATCTGAGAATAGTTCCTCAGGTCCCTCACCTGGCCTATAACCAAATTATCTCATATCAAGACTGTGTATTTATTCTCCCATTAGATAGGATGATTGCCCCCAAACCCAAAACTGAGCTCCAACTTGAGGTTCAGACCATAGCCTTCCCTATTGAACTCTGTTATCACTTCTATCCTCACACACATTTATCTCTAGAATTAGCTTAGAGGAGCAATCAAAATGAAAAGAGTGTCTAGAAGACTTGTTTTGGTGCTGCATGTGTATAACATTTTAAATAAAATCAGAGGGAAATTCATTATCCAAATCAAAGTATAGACCAAAGAGTTAATAGACATTTTTGGAATGATAAAGAGCCAAAAATTTACCCCAAACACCATTTTTTTGCCACTGATACTTAGGACCTGATTTGCCTCATTTTTATGTACTGATTGGTCACAGTTTCTCTTTTGTGCAGCGTACAGCATTTTCTGGTAATATGCTGCACCAGAAAAGAAGTGATCTGCACTGAAAATTCCATGCTATAAGAATCAAAAACCATAGATATCTAACAATGGGGAAATGTACTCTCTAGTTGTACAACTAGTTAACACTAGATAATAGCTTTCCATATTTAGGTCTCCTCTGGCACATTGATAAAAAGCAAAACTGAATATGCATATGCAGAAGAATGAAAATAGATCCCTCCTCCTGCTGTACACAAAAGTCAACATAAAATAGATCAAAAACCTAAATGAAGGACCTGAAACTACAAAATTACTACAAGAAAATATAGGGGAAACACTTGAGGACATCGCTATAGACAATGATTTTTTGGCTAGAACCCCAAAAGAACAGGCAGTAAGACTAAAAACATAAAAATGGCATCATACTAAATTAAGAATCTCATGCACAGCAAAGGAAACCATCAACAGTGAAGAGAGAATGAGAGAAAATATTTGTAAATCACATATCTGATAAGAGATTAATTATCCAGAATACATAAGGAACTAAATCTCAGTAACATGCCAAATAATTCTATTTAAAAATTGACTAAAGATCTATACAGACATTTCTCAAGAAATATAAATGGCCCACAAATATATGAAAAAATGCTCAATATCACTAATCATCAGATAAATTAAAATTAAAACTCTAATGAGTGAGGAGGCAAATGAAATAAACCAGTATTTCTCAAAAAGAAAAAAATGCATATGGTCAATAAATATATGAACATATATTCAAAATCCTTAATAATCAGGAAAATGCAAATCAAAACTACACTGGTATTTTATCTCACTCCAGTTAGAATGACAAGCATCAAGGATATACAAAATGATAAATGCTGGTGAGGATGAGAGGAAAATGGAATACTTATCCACTGTTGATGGGACTGAAAATTAGTACAATCACTGTGGAAATCAATATGTACATTCCCCAAAAGACTAGGAATGGAATCACCATATGACTCAGCTATTCTACTCCTTGGTATCTATACAAAATAGCTAAAATCAGCATACCATGGCGATACCTGCATTCCAATGTTATAGTAATGCAATTCACAATAGCCAAGTTATGGAACCAGCCTAATTGTCTATCAACAGATGGATGGATAAAGAAAATGTGTTATATATACACAGTGGAGTTCTACCAGCTACAAAAAATAATGAAATTATCTCATTTGTGTTAAATGGATAGAACTGAAGAACATCATGCTAAGTGAAACAAACCAGACACAAAAAGTCAAGGGTCAAATGCTTTCTCTCATATGCAGAAGCTAGAAAAAAATAAGGAATAAAAACAAAGGGATCTCATGAAAATAGAAGGGGGAATAGTAGAGTAAAGGAAGGAGACTGAGTAGGGAGAGAGGGGGAGTGGGAAATGGCAGGAATTGTGGAATGAAATCAATCCAACTGCTATGTGCATGTATCAATATATTAATGATTTCACTTTCATGTGTAATTATAATGCACCAATTAAAGACAAATAAATAAATAGAAGGAAGACCAATTGAAGAGATGAAGGAAATCAGGGGAAGGGATGAAGAGAGGGGAAAGGAGAAGTGCTGGGGAAGGAAATGGAGCAAATTATGTTAAATGCATTTATTAACAGGCTACAATTAACCCAACTATTACATATAACTGTAATGCACAAACAAAAAAGAAGTTGCTTATAAAAACCACAATTAGATATTATTTCACCTCAGTATAAATAGTTATTATAAAAAAACTAAATATAACAAGTGCTGGCAAGGATGTAAATAAAAGGGAAGTCTTGCACACTATTAGTGGAAATGTAAATTAATGTAGCCACCATGGAAAACAGTATAAACAGTCCCTTAAAAACTAAAGGTAGATCTATCATATGATCCAGTGATCTAACTATTGGATATATATCCAAAAGAAATGAAGTAATTTCATAAGATATCTGCATGCCCATGTTCATTGCAGCACTGATATGGAATCAACTCAGGTATACATCAGTGGCTGAAATACCAAAAAATGTGATATATATATATATATATATATATATATATATGTATGTGTATACATATATATATCACATATGTATATACACACACTCACATACATATATATATACACACACACACATACATATACATACATATATACATAATGGAATATTAATCAGCCACAAGAAAGAATGAAATCCTGTCTTTTGAGGCAACATGATGGAACTAAAGCTCATTATGTCAAGTGAAATAAGTCAGACACAGAAAGACAAATGCCCCACACTCTCACCCATTTGAGAAAAATAAAAAGTTGATCTAATAGAAGAACAGGGTAGAATAGGAGTCACTGGAAACTAGGAAGGGAAGAAGGGTCGGTAGACTAAAACAAGTTAGATGAGGGACACAGGAAATACGAATTCTGGTTTTCTGTAGAATAGTAGGTTAGCTACAATCTATGAAAAACAGAAGAGCACAAAAGTCCTCAGCACTTAAAAAATTGATTGTTGTTTGAGGAAAAGAAAATGTTTTTACCCTGTCTTGATGATAATACTATATAGATAGAGATATGAAGAGTTATGGAGAAATACATATATAAATATATATCATACAGTACACACATACATACAAATATTGTCACAATTTAAAATAATGAAAAAATTGGAAAAAGGTCATAAATATGGAATTTGGAGGTTAGTGCCTTCATACATATTTGTTTATACCATCTTCTTTTAGCTATTCCGAATTTATTTTTTCCTTAATTTTTCTGTCAGTGAACAATTCTTGTATTTTGCTAACATTCCCATGAGGGTATCACACATTAGCTACTGTAGTTTCAAAGCTTGCCTATCTGATGGTACTTAGGCTATTCTTTCCAGGAATGTGAAACTTACCGACTGTCATGCTTTGCATTTGTCCCTGTATCAACAACTCCTTCTAACACCACAATTTGTGTTTCTGCAGATTTCTTAAAGCATGGTAATTGAGCACAAGCTGGTCACATATCCTTGTGTCCAAATAAACTTCCTTATAAATTTATGTGTAAATACCTCATTTAATATAAATGACAAGTATGAGAAGGAGTACTGTACATGAGATAGTACACAGAGACAGTTTTCTAGCAGATCCTCACTCAGCTATGACCTGATGAGATGGTTCAGTGTTAACAGTCTAGAGCCTGTAATTCTGAGACTTGGATTTATTACAGCATCATGGACTTTGACTGCTCTCTACTGGATAGAAAATATATTTGTTATTCTTAAATGCGTAAGTATTTCTGAAGAGAATAGATACATTATTTTGATTTTAATTCTCTCATATTAAGGGACCTAAAGAATCCATTTTTTATTCTACTTCATATGAAAGATGACTATAAATTAATATTCACATTCTGAATTTCTACATATTTCAAAATGAGTATACAATGATATATTTATTCTTAGCTTTACTTAAAAATATGCTTTCTCTCAAACTTGTTGCCAAGTCATTTCCAGCAAATTACATTAATATTATAATTTATTTCAACATCTACAGTGCTCGGTGTTCAACCAGCAGTGGTTTTATGTTGTTATTGTTAAAAGGAAGTCCCCTATTTCTCCATCACAAACACAAGACACATGCTTTCCCATATACGTTCATAGTGCCTTGGTGATCTTTATTTTAAAACCAACAAAACAATCAGATTTCAATTCTGAAACTAAGAAGTTAGTAACTGAAGTTTGGAAATGAAACATGATATCCCTAGGATACTTCCACCATAAGGACCAGAGAGATCACACTGGTTTACTGGTAAAAGGAGACTGTTCCTTCCAAGCACTGGTGTCATGGCCGCACTCCTGCTGAGAGGTGGTTGATTAGGAAATGATATTTATTTCTTCATCCATTGGCATCTGTGTGCCATTGTATGAGTAAATAGTAAAGGCAATCCAGAAAGAAATATGAAGAATTTAGGAGCGGACAAAATTGACGGCGGGGGGCGGGGGAGCACTTAACAAAAACTCAATATAAAATTAAAGTTAGAGCTTTCCAGAAAAATAATACATATTTAGGCAGGGTTGGTTCTAAGGGTGTATATTTCTGGTACCTCAATTTTTAGGTTTTCATCTTTCCTATATATTTGTCTGGGAGCCTTCTTTCATAGTGGATTTTTTCCTTAACTGTTTTCAACAATCATATTGGAAAAATCTCATAAAATTCAGGTGACCATAGTAATCCAAAATGTTTTGTCTCAAATAGTTGGCATTAGAATAAATGCTGACTTGAGTGGATGCTAAGGATTGCCTTTCACAAGGAGAACAGCTGGTCAGTAATCAGCTCTTTTTGGGTACAAATCCAATCTGAAGACCTATTGTCTCATGCCTAATCCAGAGAGAAACCAAGCCATTCTGAACAATCTGTGACACTGGTTACACTGTATTTATGTATGTGTGTATACATGTGTATGTATGTGCATATATATGCACAGATGTATGTGTCATTTTATGTGTTGAAAGTATGGATTTGGGGAAAATATTAGAAATTGAATGATTCTTACTCTTGAAAAATATTGCCAAATTTACCTTTTGTACATGCTGTGTTATTTTATATTCTCACCAAATAACCAAAAATATTAAATGTTTCTTCAACCCCCAAGGATGTGGTGTATCTACATCATACATTTTTTTATAAACTGATCAGTAAAATTACAATTTTATTGTTTAATTTTATTTTTTCAAAGGATGAAATGAAGGATATTTACATGTACTTAAGAGCCAATTCTTTCAGAATTTTTAAAAATTACTGCTTTTTTCTACCATGTTAAAGATCTGTCCACTCATATATTGTGTTAATTTCTATAGCTTTTATATTCTACTTCATTATCTTGTAGAACTAGTACTTCTTATTTTTTAAAATTTCCCTCAAAATCTTTGTGTGTTCATTTCATGTTAATTTTATAGTTTGCTTTTTGGTTTAAAAAAACTCCTATTGGCATTTATTCAGTTTGGAAAACTTCGTGTTTAAAGTCACAGAAAAGCATTTGTGATACTCAAGGGTTGCTTCTTTTGCTGTCACATAAGTCTAGAAGATAGCAGCTGGCCTTGTTCAACAGCCTTAGATGTTAAGCCAACGGCTCAGCAAGTCTCATAACGCTTTCAGCATGCCTGCAACACGAGCCCACAGCACCCGCATCCTATCTAACTGCTGTTTAGATATCATCAACAGAAAACTGTCACCTGCTCGCTTCCAGAAAGGGCAAAAAAAGAGATGTTGGGTTTTTCCAGCTTCTAAAACAATCAGAAGAGAAGACATTTGAAAATGGTGTTGGGTTAATGTCTGTTATTGTGTGACCAAGAGACTTATGCAAGAAAAAAGTAATATATTTATGGCATGGACTTTTTTCTAGATAACTATTGGGTATGATTTTCATTTATTCAGTTTATTTTTTATAGGCCTGAAAGGATTTAAAAGTTTCTTCAAATAGGTTCTGCATATAATTGCCAAGTTTGTTCCAGGTACATTATTTATTATTATGGTGAATGGAAACTCCCTTTTGTCTTTTGTAATTGGTTGGTGTTTATAAACAAAATGGCTATTGACTTTTTCATATATTGCTTTTTATATGCAGGCAATTTAGTGAATTATCTGAACAAATCATTCAATGGATTCTTTGGGTTTTTCTATACATAAAGTCACAAAATTTGCTAATAAGATAGTCTTACTTACCTTATTATTATTAAACTCTTTTGTTGGCTGATTAGGTTGGGTAGTAACCTCTGAAAAATATCAAATAATATTTGCTATACTCATAAAGATAGAGACTAAGCTACTATAAAAGAAAGTTGCAAAACAATAGTGGTTAAGTAAGATAGTTTATTTCTCTGTCATTTGGAAGAGTAAGAGTGAGTGAGCCAGGACTAAGCTATTATATAGCTTCTCTCTGTTTCCAAAAAGGGAACTTTATTTGTCAGCATTTCCCAGTGAACAGAGAAGGAGAGAACAGGATGCCAAGAGCAAGCAAATTGATCTTCAAGGAAGTTATCTAGAAACTGCACACACGGCTGTGCTTACAAATCATTGAATAAATTTAGTATATGGCCACAACCACTTTGAGCAATGAAACTAGAAAATATAGACTCTAGCTCAGCAACCAGGTGACCCCTCGGGGACCTTTCTATTACTAAATAGGAAAATTGAATTGCTGTAATACAATCAGCATGAAGAATATCAATGCCTTATTCCTTACTTTAATGAGAATGCACTAGAGCGTCCCATTAGGTTTCATGGTGGCTGTTCAGTTGAGATGTACTTTAGCATGTTAATAAATTAATAATAATTATTTCAATTTTTTAAAAAATAAATTTTATTGGAAATAGATGTCAGAGGAAGTAAAGTTCATTTTGGCTAATGGTTTTGAAGGTTCAGTTCATAGTTGGTCAATTATAGCTCTGTGTCCAAAGAGAAGCAGAACATGATGATAGAAAGCCATGATTGAAGAAAGTTGCTCAGTTCATGACAGCCAGGGATCATTCCTGCTCACCAGAGACAAAATGTAAGTTCCAGAGACACACCTCCAGTGACCTTTTTCCTCCAGTCACATACTATCTACCTATTGTTGTGACCCAGTTAATTCATTCAAGTGATTTAATCTACTGATTAAGTCACAGCTCTAATAATCTAATCATTTCACCTGTAAATATTCTTGCATTGTCACACATATGAGCTTTTGTGGAAAACCTCATATCTAAACCATAACATTCTGCCCCTGACAAAAGCTCATGCCCACCTTACAATGCAAAATACACTTATCCATTTCCAACAGTCCCTATTTTTTTTTTTTTGAAAGTTCTGGAATTGCCAAAATCTTCTCTGATACTCTGCAAACTCTTGGACGTTTTCCCATGTAAAGATCAAAAGCAAGTTACATATATACAATATATAACAGCACAGAGTAAACATGTTCATTCCCAAAGGGAGAAATATGGACATAGAAAGAAGGGGTGGGACCAAAAGAAGACTACAACCCAGCTGGACAAACAAGTTCTGTAGCCCCACATCCAGCATTTGGGGTATATATCAATGTTATTTTCTCTCCAAAGGTCTTATGTAGCTCTCTACCCCTATGGCCGTGCTGATTGTAAGTCATATAGCCTCTCTCTCAGCTTGTTTCTGCAGCTTTCCTTGGCAGACATTCCATGTTACTGGCATGTTTTAATCTCAGGGGTCTCTACTGCAACTTCAGCTTCCTTCTCCCAAGTTACACATTGCCCACTTAGGGGTTTCTTGCACGTATTATAACCTTGCTACACTTCACCTGGCCTTCCCAGGCTTTTCATTGAAATCTCAGTGGATGTTACCATGTTCTGCTAACTCCAGGATTCTGCATTTCTACAAAATCAGCACCATATGAATAATGCCTCGGTCTGCTGCCATTTGAAGTAGTACACACGCCTCCTAGGACCATTGCTTCAGCAGCCTCTGAGTGTGAGAACAGGTGACACAGTGAAAATTTTCCAAGACCCGTGGTGTAAACAGGACACTCTGCCAATTCCTTAGTTTCCCTCAAGTCATCGTCCCTAGTGGCTCCATCTAAAGTACTTAGCATCTCTTTCATGGCTAAAATCTCTTCAACAACCACACCTTCCTCAGCCCCAGTTTTACATGCACTTTTCCAGCTAAATTGCAAGTTATTAAAATCCTTCCACTCTGATATCTGCTCCTGATTCTCACAGTAAACTTGGCTAAAAGCTTCCAGAAATATCTACCAATTGTCTGAATACTGTGCTTTCTTAAAATTTCTTCTGCCAGATTATTTAGTTCATCTCCTTAAAATTCGGCTTCACAGAAAGTCTCAGCACATGGGCATACTGTAGACAACTTCCTTACAAAAATGTAACATGCATGGCCTCTAGATCAATTCTCAGTAGAGTTCTCCTTCTCTAAAACCTCACGACTCAGTCTATAGTCTGTTGGCATTCTGGTTTTCTTATTTCCCCCTATAATAAACCATCCAGCTATTCTTACAACATTATGAGGCTTTTCTGTTCTGTATCTCCAATATTTTCCAAAATATTCATGCAAACCAGTTCTAAATGCTTCTGAACCAGATGGTCAGGTTAGTCACTTCCAGTAATTGCTCCAGTACCAATTTCTGTACTAGTCTGCTTTTGTGTCACTGTGACAAATATACCTCACAAGAACAATTCAGAGGAGGAAAAGTTCACTCTGGTTCATGGTTTCAGACATTCAAGCCATGGTTGTTCAGCTTCATAGCTCTGGACCTGATGTGAGACAGAACTTCAGAGTGAAATGGTGTGACAGAGTAAAGTTGCTCAGTTCATAATATCTAGGAAGCAGAGAGAACTCCACTCACCAAGAACAAAATATAAGCCCTAAAGTCATGTGCCCAGTGACCTACTTTTTCCTGCCATATGCTATGCACCTATAGTTACCACCCAGTTAATCCATTCAAGTGGATTAATCCACTGATTAGATCACAGCTCTCTTAATCATTTCAATTCAGAACATTGTTGTGTTGTACTCACACATGATCTTTTGTGGGACACTGCATATTCAAACCATAAAAATGTCCTTGTTTAAAGTGTTAAAGACTTCAGAATAATCATAATAGCATTGTTTAGAAAGATAAACATAAATAAAGTAGTACTGATTATTTAGGGGAAAGATTTAACAGACCCTTTGAATCTTAAATAAAGCAGGGGACAAACTTTTAGATGTCTTTAAGGAGCAGATTAATAATGCAAAGAGCTAAACAATGAGTGTAGTCTGGGTGGGACAGGAGTAATCCCTCAAGGACAAACCCTGGGTATAGGGGCAGCTACTAGTCAGTTTCAGCTTTGAAAGGACATTCAAAACAATTATCTGTGATTTGAGATCATCCTAATTTTTCAGGCAAATACAAAATACATATTTTCATACAAAATCTCTCAATTTGTAAATATTGATAACAAATTTACACACACACAAATACACATATACCCTAGGACACAGGCCAAAGAAAACAGCTGCAGAATGGATCAGAGTTGTCCTTCATTACCTTTGTTTAAAAGATATTTACTTTAGCCAAGAGGAAGTTGATTGAGAAGGAAAGAATGTAAATTGCAGGATTAAAGCCCATTAAGTATTCCCCACCACCACGAGCATGTCACATTGGTCCATCAGCATGTCAAACTAGTCTACCATAGCCATCTCCACACTCAGACCCTCCATTCAGCCCTCCCTGTACCGTGTGTTATATTTCAGCTACATGAATGTCTTCTAGTTTCCCAAAGTATGATTCCGTGTCATGTCTTTTTGTGGCTCATACCCCTTCCTGAATTTTCTTAGTCTTCCTGTCCTTCCCTACTCTACTTCTTTGCTTTCCATTAATACTTCAAGATCCAATCCAAGTGCCAGCATCCCCAGAGGGTCTTTCTTGAGTACTGGCTCCATTATCCCAAAGCTAGAGCCATCTTTTAGCTCTTTAATCCCATAATAAGATGTGTCTGCCTTTATCAAAACTCTCTTTTGCTTTAAATTTATCTGTTCCTATGCCTGACTCACATCAAGGGCAGGGATAAGATCTTATATCACTTCTATATGCTCCATTTCTAGAACTGCATCTCATTGAACAGGCATTCATCTGAATTGACCTGAAATTTACTAAATCTCCTCCCTGGTCTTATCATAAAATCAGAGTCCTAGCTGACTCTAGAATGCTATGATCTTAAAATTCAAGTCCTATATTTGCAAGTGATTTATGCTATTGATGTTAGCCAATATGAGACCATCCTGAACCTTTCCATGTTAATCAGGCCACACTCCATACAATTGAGAGTACATGTTTTATTCTGATTCAAAATGGCCAGGACAGTGTTCCTGTCCTCTCTGTACAACCTGCCTTGATGTCACTTAGACAGGTGATATAATCAGCATTCAGCCTCTGTATCCTGCTTACTTCCATTGTTGCAAGGCAACAATGTCATCTCATGTTTCTCCCTTTTTTTTAATGCTACTAGTGACCGTAAAAAGGTTCTCAGAAATCAAATTCCAAGCATGTATGAGTTTGTTGGGGTAGACCCAACTACTATGTATAACAATAAACCACTAATTTAAAAAATGTGTCTCAAGCTCATAGGGTCTTATTCACAGTTATAAACATCTACAGGAATACTTTTCCTAATCTAACCTTTAATTCCTCCTCATTTCCTCATATGTTACAAAATATACTATAATGCAAGATTATTCCTCTTTTCTTCAGACCCTCTGCTCCTACTGTACTCACCACCATATGGGCAGGAAATGGAATTCAACAAGATTCTATCAAGCACCCTGTGCAGTGGTACACACCTGTAATCCCAGAGGCTCGGGAGGCTGAGGCAGTAGGATCTGGGGTTCAAAATCAGTCTCAGCAGAAACGAGGTACTAAGCAATTCAGTGAGATCCTGTCTCTAAATAAAATACAAACTAGGGCTGGCGATATGGCTCAGTGGCCATGTGCCCCTGAATTCAATCCCCAGTACCAAAAACAAAACAAAACAAAAAAATAGTATTCAAGGATTCTATCAAGCACATTATATGTAAAATAGTAAAATAGACCAACAGGTGATTTGGGAGATGAAATTGCAAATAGCTTGAATCTGGACTAGTGTAAGGATGAATCTTTTACAAGTTAACCCAAAATTAGGTAATATATGATAAGTACAATAAAAGAGTCACAGAAAAATGCTACAGGAGTATGGGAGGAGAGTCCATTTCCATGGAGATGATGAAAGAATGCTTAGTAACTGGTTGGTAACTGGGCTGCCTCTTTAGGGTCCGTACATTTGCTGTAGATTGGGATAGGAGACACATGTGAAAGGATACATGAGAAACAAAGCTAGAGGACCAGGGAATACATTAAATTACTGAGCAGTTTGGTTTATCTGGAGCACAAGAAAGCATCTGAGATTTAAGTGAGCAAATTTGGTTGGAGAGCAATCATAGAGAGACATGATGGCCCATGAAAAGAATTTTGAATACTTTCTTCAGGAAACAGAATATACAAGACTAATGAACTCTAGATTGTCAAAAATATCTGGGGCTGAAAGCAAAGAAGGTCTGGACTCCATGTGATGTGACTGGTGAGAGTGCAGGTAGAGTCTGTGCTCTGTGCCCTTTGGCTATATAAACTAGGTTACCCTTCTCTCTGGACATGAAATGCATAGGTACTAATCATGTTTTCCTTAAATAAAAGAGGAGATACTTATCAGTAACTTTCTCACAGGGTGATGGTAATGGCTAAAAAAGATTATATATTTAGCATAATAATTTCACAAAATAGTAAATGCTTAGTTCACATGGACTGTTATTAACACCATTAAAATATTTTATACACAATATATTAGTTGGGTTTTTTCTTTTTTAAGCAGTTAATTTTATGCACTACTTATTTTCTCAGGTACTTAGAATAATTTTCCATCATCTCTTCCCATGACCCAGCATTTCAATGATCAAATCATGTACTACATAGTTCATATACACGTAGGCGGAAATATCAGGAGGCATGTACATGAATCTGCTAATGTGTTTAGATAGATCTTCTTTGTTGTTGGGGTTATAGAGGGCACTCTCATTTTTATCACAAACATTTGATTTGTAAGATGTACATTTTTTATAACTATTTAATTCCATAAGAAAATAGTAAAAAATAAAGATATATAACAAAGGAAATGAGAATTGTATTTTAATTATTTTCTCTCTGTCAGTGACAACTGTGAGTTCTATATATAACTGTTTCTTCTCAGAATCATGGCCTCTGTCATGTTTTATCTAGTCTCCTATTATATCACTCTTCATGTCATCAGATTTAGAAATTACAGCAAAAACATGAAAGTATCAAAGACATTAATCTTGGAAAATATAATAATTGGGAAAATATCCTGTGGGTTTTTTCAACATATCAATTCTTAAACAACTATTCAACTATTTATCTGAAAATAACTATTATCAAATACATCAATAATTTCTTAGTTCCAGTAAATGAGTTGGATTTTTCCAGTTTTTTCAAGGATAATTTCCATCTAACTGGTTAGTATTTAAAGTTGATTTTAACATTGTCACTATCCTTATTTATTCCTTCTACTAAATGCAATCATATTATTTTAAAGTAATATTTGGGTATTTGAGTTTAAAAGTCCATGATTAAACTTTAAGTCTTCTGTTAATAGTTTTATGGGGTTTTATACCCTGCATCATTAAGATATTTGCTAAACTGCTTCAAAGGCAGTCACTTCAGCAATTTTCCAGTATCACCTACCCCAGCTCCAACCACTGAATTTGAAGAAATTATTCGATACATCAAAGAAGTTTCTATAAATTCAAGTGATTTGCACATTACAAATATCCTAATAGATATAAAATTTGTTTTCTAAAAAATGTAGAATCACAAAAATGAAACACTTAGAATTTATTAAACCATTTAGACACAGAAATTTATGTGTATGTCTCTGTGCACATAGAGGGTTAGTAGCGGGTCAGACCCTGAACACAGATCTCTTCATATTTCCCTCTATACTCTTCCCTCCACAGTAGTTTCTATGCCCAGAAATCTTCCCCATTCCTAATTAACCCTAATCCAAATCATTCATACCATATTTATTATTTAGCCTCTGCAATGTGTGAGAGCATTGGAACAGGATCTCTTTGAAAAGGGTTCTACAGGAAAAAGTGAAAAGAGATGTAGAGTTTTGTTATTGTTTATGTTATTGTTATTTTAATGTGCAAGACACTTTCTCCTAAATTTTTATCATTAAGCCTTAGTTGCTATACTTGTCATGAAATTTTAAGGGTTTGTTGTAGGACACAACACAGTCATTGAAATAAGAAGTTAAATTGCTTTGTAAAGTCAGATGAGGAAGTAAATAAAAACCCCCATGTTTCTACCCACCTTGACTATTCCTCAAAATATCTGACTCAGACTCTGACCTCATAAGACAAGCTTATTACAGATTAGTGTAGGTTATTTCTATCCCTACATCATCAAATGGCAGCTAATACATTGTTGGTTAAGATTATTAACTTTGAAGCAGAACCATTACTTCAAAGTTGCCAATAATCCAACAGATGGTGAATGCAAGCTGAAGAATAGAAGAATAATCTGCTTGAGTCATTTAGCTTTCACTTCATGTTCAATTACTTATGCCATATGATTTTTCATTCAATTTTTGCATATGACATATTCAAAAATCAACAATGTTCTTTTTCTTTAAAAAACTTTTTAGTATTTTTAAATTTATGTTTTCCTGGTACATAATAGCTTTATAAAATTGTTAATGTATACAACAATGTAATGCACAGTAAAAATTTCCTTTCCCCCAAAAAATCAAAGCTCTTAAAATAAAAATAACTGGAGAGAAAATTCTCAAGTGAACTAAGTTTCCAGAATCTATGGCAAATTCAAGACAATCTTTAATTATTTTGAAGACTCTTTATGTACACAGTTTGAAGAAGGTAGCCGAAAAAAACTTGAAATGAGTTAATTCACTGAATATAAGCTGTAGGGAAAAGATTTGCTTACACATTCTAATTTAGTTTTGATTTTTCAGTTCTAAAATTCACAAACAATTAATAAAACCATTAAATGAAGTACTACAGAAAGAATAGAAATTTTTTTATTTATTTTTTTATTTTTACTTTTTTTCTTTTTTTAAAATTAATTTATTTTTTAATTTTAGGTCATTGTACACGAATGGAGTACAACTATCATTTTTCTGGTTGTACACAAAGTAGAATCATACAATTTGCATATTTATACATATACATACAGTATAGATGTTTGTCTCATTCTATTATCTTTCCTTCCCCACCTGCTCCCCACCCATCATTTTCTTCAATACAATCCATCCCTTCTCCATTCTTCCCAAGCCTCCCCTCAACCCCACAATGTGTCATCAACCACTTATAAGAGAGATCATTTGGCCTTTGGTTTTTTGGAATTGGCTTATTTCACTTAACATGATCATCCCCAATTTCATCCATTTACCTAGAAATGTCATAATTTTATTATTCTTTATGGCTGAATAATATTCCATTGTGTATATATACAACAGTTTCTTTATCCATTCCTCCATTGAAGGACATCTAGGTTGGTTCCATAATCTAGCTATAGTGAATTGGGCTGCTATAAACATTGCTGTAGCTGCATCACTGTAGTATGCAGATTGTAAGTCCTTTGGGTATAGACCAAGGAGAGGGATAGCTGGGTCAAATGGTGATTCCATTCCGAGTTTTCGAAGGAATCTCCATACTGCTTACCAGAGTGGCTGCACCAATTTGCAACAGCACCAGCAATGTATGATGTACCTTTTTCTCCACATCCTTGCCAACACCTATTGTTGCTTGTATTCTTGATAATAGACATTCTAATTGGGTTGAGATGATATCTTACGGTAGTTTTGATTTGCATTTCTCTTATTACTAGAGATGTTGAGCATTTTTTCATATATCTGTTGATTGCTTGTAGATCCTCTTCTGTGAAGTGTCTGCTCATTTCCTTAGCCCATTTATTGATTGGGTTATTTGTATTCTTGGGGTAAAGTTTTTTGAGTTCTTTATATATTCTGGAGATTAGTGCTCTATCTGTCGTGTGTGTGGCAAAGATTTTCTCCCACTCTGTAGGTTCTCTCTTCACATTGTTGATTGTTTCCTTTGCTGAGAAAAAGCTTTTTAGTTTGAATCTATCCCAGTTATTGATTCCTGCTTTTATTTCTTGTGCTTTGGGAGTCATGTTAAGGAAGTCTGGTCCTAGGCTCACATGATGAAGATTGGGACCTACTTTTTCTTCTATTAGGTGCAGGGCCTCTGTCCTAATTCCTAGGGCTTTGATCCATTTTGAGTTCAGTTTTGTGCAGGGTGAGAGATAGGGGTTATTTTCATTTTGCTGCATATGGATTTCCAGTTTTCCCAGCACCATTTGAAGAGGCTATCTTTTTCCCTTGTATGTTCCTGGAGCTTTTGTCTAGTATGAGAAAACTGTATTTATGTGGGTTTGGCTCTGTGTCCTCTATTCTGTACCATTTATCTATCTTCCTATTTTGGTGCCAATACCATGCCATTTTTGTTACTATTGCTTTGTAGTATAGTTGAAGGTCTGGTATTGTGATACCTCCTGCTTTGCTCTTCTTGCTAAGAATTGCTTTAGCAATTCTGGGTCTCTTATTCCTCCAAATGAACTTCATGACTGCTTGCTCTATTTCTATGAGGTCCATTATTGGGATTTTAATTGGAATTGCACTGAATTTGTATAGCACTTTTGGTAGTATGGCCATTTTGATGATATTAATTCTGCCTATTCAAGAACATGGGAGATCTTTCCATCTTCTAAGATTTTCCTTAATTTCTTTCTTTAATATTCTGTAGTTCTCATTATAGAGTTCTTTCACCTCTTTTGTTAGATTGATTCCCAAATATTTTATTTCTTTCGAGGCTATTGTGAATGTGGTAGTTTTCCTAATTTCTCTTTCAGAGGATGCATCACTTACGAATAACAATGCATTAGATTTATGAGCATCAATTTTATATCCTGCTACTTTACAGAATTCATTTATGAGTTCCAGAAGTTTTCTGGTGGAATTTTTTGGCTCCTCTAAATATAGAATCATGTCATCATCAAAAAGGGATAGTTTGAGCTCTTCTTTTCCTATTTGTATCCCTTTAATTTCTTTGGTCTCTCTAATTGCTCTGGCTAGAGTTTCAAGGATGATATTGAATAGAAGTGGTGAAAGAGGGCATCCCTGCCTAGTTCCAGTCTTCAAGGGGAATGCTTTCAATTTTTCTCCATTTAGAATGATGTTTGCCGTAGGCTTCGCATAGATAGCCTTCACAATGTTTAGGAACATTCCTACTATCCCTATTTTTTCTAGTGTTTTGAGCATGACAGTGTTGCTGTATTTTATCAAATGCTTTCTCTGCATCTATTTAAATAATCACATGGTTCTTAACTTTAAGTCTGTTGATGTGATGAATTACATTTATTGATTTCCAGATGTTGAACCAACCTTGCAACCCTGGGATGAAACCCACTTGATCATGGTGCACTATCTTTTTAATATGCTTTTGTATGTGATTCACTAAAATTTTGTTAAGAATTTTTACATCTATGTTCATTAGAGATATTGGTCTGAAATTTTCTTTTCTTGATGTGTCTTTGTCTAGTTTTGGTATCAGGGTGATATTGGCTTCATAGAATGAATTCAGAAGGGTCCCCTCCTCTTTTATTTCATGGAATACTTTGAGGAGTATTGGAATGAGCTCTTCTTTGCAGATCTTGTAGAACTCAGCTGTGAATCCATCTGATCCTGGACTTTTCTTTGTTTTAGGCTTTTGATGACTTCTTCTATTTCACTGCTTGAAATTGATCTATTTAAATTATATATATCCTCTAGATTCAGTTTGGGTGGCTCATATGCCTCTAGGAACCTCTTGATATCTAGGAAATTTTCTATTTTGTTGGAGTATAAGTTTTCAAAATAGCTTCTAATTATGTTTTGTATTTCAATAGTGTCTGTTGTAATATTTCTATTTTCATCATGAATTTTAGTAATTTGAGTTTTCTCTCTCCTTCTTTTTGTTAGTGTGGCTAAGGGCTTATCAATTTTGTTTATTTTTTCAAAGAACAAACTTTCTGTTTTGTCAATTTTATGAATTGTTTCTTTTGTTTCAATTTCATTGATTTCTGCTCTGATTTTAATTATTTCCTGTCTTCTACTACTTTTGGTGATGAATTGTTCCTCTTTTTCTAGGGCTTTGAGCTGTAATGTGAAGACATTTATTTGTTGACATTTCATTCTTTTATTGAATGCGCTCCATGCAATGAATTTTCCTCTTAGCACTGCTTTCATAGTATCCCAGAGATTTTTTGATATGTTGTATCTTTGTTCTTGTTGACTTCTAAGAATTCTTTTATTTCCCCCCTAATGTCTTCTGTTATCCATGCATCATTCAATAGCATGTTATTTAATCTCCAGATTTTGGAGTAGTTTCTGTTTTTTATCATTGATTTCTAATTTCATTCCATTATGGTCTGATAGAATACAAGGTAGTATCTCTATCTTTCTATATTTGCTAAGAGTAGCTTTGTGGCAAGAATAGAAATATTCATGGGTAATTAGGCTAAGTATTTTAATTAGCATCAAGAAAACAATTTCTAAATACCAAACTAATATTTTACTTAAGACATTACTATAAGATACGTATTTTCTATTTGTTATAGCATTATGTTAACATGCAAACTTTCAAATTTTATGAAATTCTTTATTTAGGTGCTAAACATTTAAAGTATTCCCTTATGAAATTAAAACACTTTATAAAACAAGTTTCCACTTAAATCAATTGTTTGAAAAGGTTTTCAAATGAAAAGCCAATAAATATGTGTTTTACTATGTTTATTTAGTTATGATAGTTCCTGTATTGGGATATTCTTGACACTACACTAATTAGATTTATTTTTCAGAACTCAGGTAGACTTATCAGCGTCTTGGCATAAGTAAAGATTTGCATTCTTTGGGAGGAATTCTGGAGGAAAAAGAACAAATAATTTCTCTAAGGAATGTGTCTTGGCAAAAGATTTTCAACAGTTTTATGAACCACATTCAGAAGTTGCTATTCCTCACCATTCAGAGCAACATTCTACACGTTGCTCATGTGAATTATAGTCATGGCAAATTAAAATAACTGAAGGATGTGTAGTGGAGAAAGTCAAGCACTTGTCATTTTCTTTTAAAAAAACACTAAGAAAACAGATGAAGTTAAGGAAAAGGGAGGAAAAAGAAGGGATGGAGAAGGGAAGAAAATTTAATAATATATTTAGTCTTTGTGTTTTTCTAATGCTAAGGGAATAAAAATATTACAAAGTCTATTTGGTAGTTTGACCTACACATACTATATTGTGATATGTGTAATTTAGAAATTGTAAAATAAATTTGTGTATGTATGTTAACTATAAATAACTATAAATATTTATACAGTATTTTTCTTATAAATAAAATGAGCAGACAAACATTCTTGGACTTGACTCAGTTAATGTTGAAATGTAAACTGATAAGTAGGTGGGTTATCATATTCCAAGTGGAGTATGATAATGTTGTATGTACTTGTTCAAATAGAAAAAGCCTACAATAACAAATAGTTTGTATTTTATTGCATAGATCAAGGTTCCTTCATCATTTTGCTTCCAAAATAGCATCTATCTCCAATCAAGAGAGCAATGGAAGTAAATTTAGAGAGTTTAAGGTGATTTAAATGACAATAGATAGTATTCACTCTAAAAATATTTCATTACACAGAAGCTTTGAAGATTGCCAAGTGACAGGACAGGGATGAACCCTCCAGCTACAATACACAACTTGTGGAAAGACTGCTGAGGGCATTAACAAGACTCCAGAGCAAGAAAATAAGCTGAAGGGATAGGCAAGGGTCAAATGAGCAAGAATGGGCAGGCTGTGGTGAAAGAGTACTGATTCTATTCTGAAGTTGATAGGGAGCCATTGAAGGGGTTTAAGCAGAGGAATGAAATGTCTAGGATCCAGTTCTGACCCTGGCCCTCACTTACTAGGACTTAGGTCAAATAATTTGATGCAATTTCTATCCAACTGTTTTTGATAAAAAAAAAAAAAAATCTTATTCAAACGAAGGGTATCCAGAACCAACACATAAATCAGATAAAACAGAACACTGGTTGAACACTTGCCTGCTTGGCTCTTTCTTTCTTTGTAGCAATCTCTGGGACCATCCACAAAATCCCCAGAGCTCCATGGTAAAAAATACCACAGGCTTTGCATATCTGTTTCCACATCTTTGACAAATTCCATAAGCTCTAGAAGGTTTAAAATACATTTTTGCTTTTTTTTTCTACATAGCCTTTTATGGTTGACTTTCCCTTAAAGGTATTCAAAAACAATCTTTTTAGATCATTTGAGTGTGGAAAGAAATCTAAATTTTATTTTCATTTTGCTGCCAGGGAGTTTACTTTAGAAAAAAAACTGAGTCTGTTTTGTCTGTTGGAAAGGGGGATGTCCAGATATAATCAGCAGACTGTGTAAGAACATCACTGCATCTTTATCAATTGTTCATACTAAAAACCAAGGAAAAGGACTGGGCTGTTAAGAGTGGCACTACAGGTTGCAGGAAACTTCAACTAAAAAAGTTATGCTTCAAATATACAGTTGCTTAGAGATGCTCGTAGAAAACAGTATGCATTGAGGTTTTTATGGCCCTGACAGTTTATTCCTCTCAGGTTCTGATATTACCTTTTAATGAAAACATTCTCTCTTTGTGTTGCTTAATGCCTAATAGAAGTCTCCTGCTATGTGATTCTATTAATTTAACTAACCATGTCCTAAAGAAGTATTTCAACTTATTCATTATAAAAGGAAAAGAATATTTCAGAGAGACAATTAGGAAACTATACCATCAATAAATGTAAATGTGGTGGGATACGTTGAGGAATAAAATGTTGCATTCAATCCCCATTCCCATGATGACCCTTCCAACACATAGGGCATCCTCTTATTGCTGCCTAAAGGAAGGGAGGCTACAGCAGAAATGCTAAGAGAAGAAAGAGTTAATGTAGGATTTAATGCTTCCAAACATGAATAATAATTTAAGTGAGAAAAAAAGGAATTTAAAATTTAAAAATTCAAAATCCTAAACAAAATGACTCAAAATAGGTGCATGTGTTAGACAGAATAAAGTTCATCCAAAGATGTCCACATCCTAATCCCCAGAACCTGTGAATATGTTATTTTACATGGCAAAAGGAAGATGTGACTCAGCGATCTTGAGATGGAAAGATTATCCTGGACTTTCCTGAGAGGCATAATGTCACCACAGAAGCCCTTGTGAATAAGAGGGAGATGGGCATTAGAATCAGAAAAGGAGATATGTTTCGAAAGAAAAGTTGGATATCTGAGATTAAAAGATGCTATGATCCCAGCTTTGAAGACAGAGGAAGGTGTTGAGAGGCAAGAAATGCAGTTGGCCCCCTGGAAGTTGGAAAGGACCAGGAAATATTCTCCTAGAGAACTTTCAGAAAGAATCCAACTCTATTCACCTGTAAATAATAAGTCTGTGCTGTTTTTTTGGATTGCTGTTTTCATCCCCTAAATTTGTCATAATTTTTGCCAAAGCAACAGGGAACTAATGTAGATTTTGGCATTGAAAGTGGGGTTCTGTTGTCACAAATACTTAATTATGTAGATGTAGCTTTGGAATTGGGTATAGTCTGGGAAATTTTTGAAGGACATGTGGGATAAGCTAGTTGCTTTGAACATAATGTCATTGCTGGTGAAGAGTCAGAATGGAGTGAGGATTGTGGTAGAGAAAACATATCATTTTAGAGAATAAACAATCATCATAAACACTCTCAGTAAAAATATGAACATTAAAAACACAGCTGGTGAAAGATGAGAAGAAAATAAAGAACAGGTTATTAGAAACCAGTAGAAAGGGGATCCTTGCTGTGTAGTGACAGGAAAACTTAACTGAATTATTTCTTACATGTGGAAATCAGAACATGTAATGGATGAACGTGTCTATTTTACTGAAGAGATTCCAAGAAAAGTGTTGAAAGTCCAGCTCGGGTTTTTCTTGCTGCAGGTAATAAAACAAAAGAGGAAAGAGGTAGACAAGGGGAAAAACTTAAGCAAAAAGGAACTCGATAATTTGGAAAATCTTCAACCCATCCAGATTGCAAAGGATGCTAAGAACTGGTGATTTGTTGTTTCTCTGAAGAGAAACCCAAGAATGTGAAGCCTTTTGCTGCTGACTCAGAAGGCTCAGAAGATCAGAATATTCATCTTCACAAAGATTCATAGATCCCCTCAGCCACCTCCTGTTTGATTTCTTTCTTGATCCATTGGTGCTTTAAAATTAAATTGTTTGATTCTCACCTGTTGTTATCATTTCCAAAGTTTTTCTTATTATTGATTTCTAGTTTTGCTGCATTGTGGCTGGAAAGGATATTCAACATGAGCTCTAGAGTCATCCTATGCATGTCTCATCATTGCCCTTTGGGAAAAGTTAATCTGTTTTCTTGTTTCACAGGTGTTTAGATGGAAAAAAACTTTACCCTAGAAGGAATTATAACTAAAGCTTCACCCACACCCAATTTATATGATACAGAGGATAAGATTTAGTTTATTGGAACTGATGACATTTGAATGAGATTTTGAACTTATACTGTAAAATTATCATTTATATGGTAGTGAATTGATACTTTTGGGGCCTTAGGATGGAATGAATGTTCTTTCCATGTGAAACTGATGTGACTCTTTGAGAATAAGAGGACAGATAATAGTAAACGAAATAATAAGATCACCAAAGATTATCATGTCCAGCAATAGAAAACTTTAATTTCAGAAAATTCTGGATACACAGATGCTAAGTTTTCTTGCTTCAGGGAAAATGTAAATCCAATGAATAAAAATGCTACTGCTCAGTTCAATGGAATAGTTTGTTGAAGACCCATACTACCAAGAGATAACAACTAAAAGTTGGATGAAAAAGAAAATTCATGTGTTTTTAGAAATAACTTAAAGCAGTGGATACTTTGAACAGTGAAGGAATTAATAATTCAGAGAGAAGAGCATACTCAAGTGATCAAATGAGTATACATGTCAATTTGAGGCACAGTTACCTATGAACATGTAAATTTAGCCTTTTAAAGAGAATTTTAGTGGAGAAGAAACCAGAAGAACTTGTGGTGTTCCTGAAAAATACCAAAAGTTACAAAATTAGGGATTTAGTGGGTCTCCACACTAAGATATTTTCCCCTACAAAATATTTGCCAGAGTTGAAGTGGTACAGGATAGAAAGATAAAGAGCTAATATAAAACATCTGATAATCAAAACAAATTTCAGGTCTCTTTTTTCTTTTTTCATTCTGAAGAGGCAAAGATAGTTCTAGGGTAAAGGCCACTTTGAACAAAACAATACAAATAATAAGTTCTAGGGGGTGAGGCAGGGATAATAAGCTGACCACTGCATCTACTTTTTCCCTGGAGCCACCTGCAGTTTCTGGGTGCAGCTGAGTCTGAGAACCTAGCATTGTCCTCTGAGAGGAGGCTGTGTGTGAGGCATAGGGAAACTAACAGACATGTGTGAGTCATTTGAAATGGGAATAACAGAATTGGACAGTTCCAATGTCTCAAATACACGGCCGGTGTCTCCTTAAAGTTATTTAGTGAATTGTGAAGCTGCACAGAATAGGAATTTGAAATCAAAGTAGAAAATCTGGACAGTAGAAACGAGAATTTCTTGCAGTCTCTTGGTGTTGACAAAACAATGATCAACTATAATCTCAGGTGCAGTTTGTAGAACAGTATGCCCAGAGATGAATTAGAGGTGGTTTCATACCAGCCTGGTGCCCAGCAGAGGCAATGGATTCCTCTCTATTAGCTTAACATTACCTGCATTTTCTTAATATGTAATGTTGTATCTAATAAATAATCATGATTATACCAAAAAAAAAAAAATCAGGACCACAGGACTAACCATCAAGAAAATAATTCATGTAATAAAAACAAACTTATAGTTGCTCAAGATATTGGAAACAGCTATCAAGGACTGTTTTTAAAAGTTGTAATTAAAATGGAGCAAACTCCATTTATGAATATGTCATAATGAATCCCACTAATATGTGTAACTATAATGCACTAATAAAAACACTTTCTAAAGAAAGCAAGTTATTTTCCTAAATTTTACCAGAGGTTTTCTGTGACTTCCTTTGCTATATGAAGATATATATGTACATGCGTATTAAGAGGGAAACCATATTTTTATATATGAATAATTTTTTTTTATTTTAGAGGGGAAAAGGGAAAAGAGTATAAATTTCACACAAATCTGTGTAGGTATTATGTCCAAGATACATAAATACAAGATATGTTCACTACATAAGTGATCTTTCTCCTGAATAATTAGAATATGAACAGTGATTTTCTGATTATTGCTAGGTTATAAAATTATGAATTTTATGTTCTTCATTAAAATTGTACTTATTCAAAGCCAGCCTCAGCAACTTAGCAAGACACTATCTCAAAATAAAAAAGGCTGGAGATGTGACTCAGTGGCAAAGTGCTCCTGGGTTCAATTCCTGGTTAAATAAATAAATAAATAAAATTGTACTTATTCAAATTTCAAAACATTTGTAATTAATTTGATTTTAAAGGTGAGAAAAACAATGGGAAAGACAAAATATTAACAATTACACAATATTTAAATCTATAAAAATAATAAATTCTGAAACTAAGAAATAAATTAAGAACACAAGGTTTTCATTTAACAGCAGATTAGACAGTAAAAAAATAAGAAAGTTAGTTAACCAGAAGATAGATGAATGGAATATACCCAAATTGCATCATGGAGAACCAATAAAATGGTATCCTAGTAATACTGGGGGAAAAGAGCAAACAAAGAAAAGGACTTGTAAAGAAAAAAAATCAAAGGAATGTATATAGTATGATTTACAAATGACTTCTAAACAGAAACAATAAAATCACATCTTTGTGTGAGGAAGAATAAAGCTAACAGAATTTGCTGCTGATATACACTAAAAGATATGTTAAAAAAAAAGTACTTGAAGGCTGAGGCAGGAGGATCATGAGTTCAAAGCCAGCCTCAGCAAAAGTGAGGTGCTGAGCAACTAAGTGTGACCCTATCTCTAAATAAAATACAAATTAGGGCTGGGGATGTGGCTCAGTGGTCAAGTGCCTCTAAATTCAATCCCCGGTACCTACCCCCCACTCCCCAAAAAAAGTTCTTCAGGAAGAAGTAAAATCATTGCAAAGAGAAACACATAATAATTATAAGAAGAAATGATAGAAAGTGAAAGGCATAAATGTATGGGTTAACTAAATTGATTGACATGACAAAATGTAAGAGTAATGTCTAAGGTACTTTAAAATATACGTAGAAATAAAGTGAATGCCTTTGATGGTACAAAGAACAGATTGAGAGTAAAAATATTTAAGTCATTCTTGAGTTCTAACAACTGTAGAAATTGAAATGTGAACATTTGTGTTAGGTTTATATAAGGCAAAGATAGATATTTATTGTTATATTAATAGTAAGAAAAATGAATTATATTTCATTAATACAAAGAAAAGAAACAAAGCAGAGGAAACAACATAAAACGGGTCAAACAGAAAAAAAACAAGATGACAGATAAAAATTCATTTGAATCAATAATTGTGTTAAATGCAAATGGACTAAATATCTAACATGGAATGTCAGTATTTTCACACTAGATTAAGATAAAACTATATGCTATGTGCAAGAGACATATCTGAAAAATAAAGACACATGTTTACAAAAAGAATAGAAAATCATATACATGCATATACCAACCAAAAGAAAGACAGTATACCCATCCTATCAAACTCTGAAGATTTTAAGTAATGAAGCATTATTAGATACAAAGATGAACATTGCATAATAACACACCCATATGAGGCAGTGAATACACCAGAAACACACAGCAATTCAAAATCTGTGCATGCAGTCAATACCATGGCTTCAAATTATATAAAAGAAAAAGACAGAATAAGAGAAAACAGACACATCCAAAGTTCTATGAGATACTTTTCTTAATAGATGATAAAGTAGGTCAAAAATGTCCCCCAGTAAGGAATATAAATCTAAACAGCACAATTCATGTATTTTGGTGAATAAACATCGCTAGGACACTGCATCTAACAATGACAGATGAACTTCAAGTAAACATGTATCATTTACCAAAATGAACAATATGCTGAATTATCACAGTCCAACAAATTTCAGAGGTTGAAATCACGTACAATATTTTCTCAGTGTACAATGTAACTAAGCTAGAAATTTTTAAAATTATTTTTAAAACAAAATTGCCAAATGTTTGGAAATTTAAGAAATATTATCATAAATGACCCATATAAGAATAAGATGTAAAAGAAAAATTTTACACTTGATTGGAGTTGAATTACAATGAAGATAAAATATACTGAATGGAAGAAAGTATCCAAACTATTGCCTGGAAGAAAATGCATTAATTTAGGGTTTAACATCAAGTCTCTCTCAGGCAACTAAGAAAAGAATAGCAAACCAAACCCAAAGACGTATATAAGAAATAAATAATAAAAATAAGAGCAGGAATCAATGTGCAAATAGAACAAAGCCCATATCAGGAGATCAGTAATGATGAAGAGTTCCTAACTAAAATGATCAAGAAAAAAAACGAAAGATAACACAAATAATCAGGACTGTAATAGAGATATTTAAAAAGTGTTTAAAAAGATAAGCTGAAGATGATATAAATAAATACCTTTATGCCAATATGAAAATTTAGATTAAAAGGACAAAATTATTGAAAAGATAAATTTCCAAAACAAGAAAAAATACAGTATTTGAATAGTCCAACATTGAGCAGAGAAATAGAATCTGTACTTAAGACCCTCCCACAAAGAAAGTGGTAGACCTAGATGGCATCAATTGTGAATTTGGGCATATAATTTTTTCATGTAAAGGAAAACCTAACAACAGTCTTGTACAATCTCTTTCACAATTAGAGAAAAATACAAACAATTCCCATCTTTTCTTATGAAACTATCAAAGCATTAATACAAAAAAATGACAAGGTCCTTTCTTTAGAAAGAAAAATCTCAGACCCACTCTCGTATGAAGATAAACACTAAAATTACCTAATAAAAGATTAGCAAATCAAAAGCAGTGATATATTAAAATAACATATACTTTGACTATGTAAAAGTTAGCCCAGCAGTGGAGGAATGCAGGATGGAATTGACACTCAAAAATCATTCAATATAATTCACCATATAAACATTTTTAAAAATGAAAAGTGTATTATGGTCCCAGTAGTCACAAGCAAAAGTGTTCAAAAGGACTTAGTACCCATTCATTGCAAAAACTCTTAGAAAGCTATCAGTAAGAGGAAACTTACTTTACCTGATAAAGACTTTCTTAAAAACAATCTACAGCAAATGTATTTGATGATGAAATATTAAAGTTTTCCCTGAGATCTGGAAGGAGCAACAAGGAATACAGCTGTCACCACTTCCAGCCCACAATCCACTCCTGTGTTGTGAAGCACATTGTAACCAGTGTGCAGCAAGGCAAAGCTGCAGGTGATGTTTATTATTTTCCTTTTCCTCTACTCATTCATGTGTCTTTTATCCTCAAGCAGAAATAAGGTGGAATAATTTTTTTAATCAGCAAAAAAACCCTTCATTCCTGAATTGTTGGAATTATCAGTAGTCACATTCCTCTCTTGCTAATTGCTACAGATATCCTTCGCCTTTTTTTTTTTTTTTTTTTTTTTTTTTTTTTTT
>JAJEJO010000882.1:243812-282508 GCA_020662805.1 Glaucomys volans | reverse complement strand
GTGCTTGCAAGGCAAGCACTCTACCAACTGAGCTATATCCCCAGCCCCTCCTTTGCTTTTTACTATTATATATTGAAGTACTGAAAGGTTTCCATATTTTTTTCTGGGTTCTAAGCATAGAACCCAGATTTTGACTCCCGAAGAAGCAGTCACTGTGGAGATAAAGACTGATAGAAAACAAGAATAAAGAATATGAGACTTGTTTAAACTCATTGCAATTCTATATAGGTAGCATGTGAATCTCAAATTCAGATAGTTATGTAAACACCAGACTGAAAACTAATGGTTCTCAGATGTTTTAACTTGAAGGCTCTGCTTCCCACAAAGCCTCTATTTAGTATCCCCACCTCTGTCACCACTCTGGGTTTGTTTTGTCCAACTCTGTCTTGTTCTAAGGTGTCATTGTAATATGTTCCTCTGGAGAAACTTGATGCTTGCTTAATAATCATCAGATGTGACTGGCCAGAAATTATTAAAAATGAAAACTTTGAAAAAGAGGGAGTGAAGAAAGTCAGAAGAGTAAGTGGAAGTGCTTTAGGTATTTGTTGGTCCTTAAGATAATATGAACCACTATTGACATGCTAATATCAGAGGGCAAACCTCAGATAGTTTTGAAGAATCTAAAAGGATAAAAGAGATTATTTTCTCCAATAGAGTCCAGGAAAAATTGTAAGAATAGCAAAACAAACAAGCAAACAAAAAACCTTGCACTCAAGGAGTCAAGAAGAAATGGCCAGATACAACTGATATCTCTTGCCAGAAAGTTTTATCCCTGCAGATTCATTCACCTTCTCTTTCTACTCTGCTCCTTTCCTGCTGGCTCCAGTGGGGTTTGGCCAATTGGAACCACACAAAAACAAGAAAAAAGTGGTGTCAAGATATTTATTTCCCTAAAATCCACCCTGAAGGTGGATTAGGTTGACTGCATTCCTTGAATAGTCAAGACTTCTTAGTCAGTTCTCAGTTCTAAATTATCTGTTCTTCTAGGTCTTTTAGGACATTTCTTCCTCTCATGTTTTGGGTGTGCTGCTAACTCCATATATTTGCACCATCCACTGTGGTGTCCTTACATTCACCCATATCTTTGTTATTAGTTTCTCTGTAATAAACTTTCCACATTGTACACTAATTTGAGTGTGACTTGTTTCTTGTAGTAACCCCTTCTAGTACAGTCTTGTGCATCCCTATGTGTGGTACTAAGCTTCAGAGAAACAGCAAAGTACAGTTTCTTGAGTAACCAAGGGTAATATGGGCATAGCAGTAAGCACTAATATTTTTGATAGCCTTTCATGCAGAAAGAAATGGGAATACCAGTAACTAAGCAAAGATCAGGTGGAAATGCAGCAGTCTTTGCAAATGCCAGCATCAAGAGATTATGACCAAGAACCAGACCCCTCCTTTATCTAAGACTCAACCCCCAGGCTGAGGACTCTTGCAAGGTCCTCCAGAAGCACAGAGGCATAATAGTTCAGAGAGCAGGTATTAAGTTTTTCCCAAAGCAAAATAATTTTTGAATTCATAGAATAAAACCAACATTTGTATTACACAATTAACCTTGAAATTTTGAATTTTTAAAGACATTTTGACCTTTCCCCTACCACAGATGTTAGCAGTGCTTTCTTTGAAAAATCACTTTTGCTTTCTCATTGGCTTACCAATATTTTTGAGTTTTCAGACTAGGGTGTTCTCTTCCTTGCCCTAATCATCCCTGAGATCCATTGAGCCAATCAGCAGGATTTCTCAGACCTTGCATAAATGAAAGATTTAGAGGTGTTTGAAAGACACATAATACCCACTTCTATATCTAATGGTTTGAAGGAAAATCTATAAAATAGGGAGAAATAATTATTATGTGCAAACAAAACACCTTAAGAAGACTATTGTTATCATTATATTACAAAATACTGATGCTATGAGAGCAATTTGCCAAGGTTCTGCTGAAATCTAGGATTCTAATTCCATAGATCATTGTTTATAAAAGTTGAGACAAACATCATTACCCTATGTACATGTATGATTACACAAATGGTGTGACTCTACTTTGTGTACAACCAGAGAAACAATAGCTGTACTCCATTTGTGTACAATGAATCAAATAAATTAATTAAAAAAATAATAAAAATCAGATGAATTAGTATGGACAAAGCAGTTAACTGGTACATAGTTGATATTGTATGACAGTTTGTTAGTTTAACAAAAATATATTGGCTGCCAAAGGCTATTCTATTTCATCTGTGATTCAAAAAAACTAAGTAGTTAATTCATTAAGCAAAATTTATCAGCATCAATTACAGCCTACCCTGGAGCCTAACAACACTGTTGGAGATGAGGCATACATACCTGAGACAATTAGGTAACACTGTAAGACAGTATTCTAAGAAATGTTAATTGCTATGATATTTTGAAGAAGGAAGGGATTGTTGAGAACACAGCATCCAGAAATGAAAAGTTAACATAGAACTCTCCAGATCTGATCACAAGTGGAAAAAAATTAAGAAATGTATACACAAAAGTCAAAACTGAACAAAACAACCAAGAGTCCATTTATACACATCAACAGAAATAGGACCTCCAAAAGAAAGTATGCAAAGAGTAGCTGTTTTACTATGAGTTCTAAAAAAATAGAGTACATAGCTGCTGATGGATAGGAGGGGAATCAGAATATGTGTTTAGAAAATTAAAAAGCTTATTTAAAGAAAAAGAAAAGAAATAGATTAAGTGGCATGTAGGAGGAAACATAGAATAGTCAAAATAAGTAACATAAATAGATTGATCATTCTAGGCAATGCACAAGTAATAACTCATTAGTCAAGCTCCAAAATAAAAATAGAAATTTAAAGGGACTATACTTAATTCATTCTTTAAAGTTGTGTTACTCTGATTTAACTATTCATTGAGCAAATTTATTTGACATTGAATATAAAGTAAGTTCATTTACATATACATTTTTATATTCAAATTTAGAATTATTAAAAGACTAAAATTAAAAGTATATATGAATTCGGTGTTTTATTTAATTCTTCCTTCAGCTTCATCTTAAGGTGATTTTTCAGTCCAGCTCCTAAAAACCAGATTTTAAGAAATTATTGGCTAAGTATTGAATGCATAAACAATTTTTAAGTGAAATGCACAAGTAAATTAATTTTATGTTTCCAGGCATATTTTTTAAAGTTTAGCTTCTCATAAGAATGCGTTTTCTCTCAAATTATTATTTAACAAATGTATTTGTAATGAAATTATAATTCATTCTCTTTCTGCTCCACATTTTTCAATTATATTTCTTAAAAATCAACAAACACCTCTTATCAGTAAATGTGGAAACATAAATAATTGAAACATAGCTATCTATGAAATAATAGAATAGCAAAGCAGATTATATAATAATAAATTAAATAGCTAGTAGAAAATCAACTTATTGCATTTAGACCAAATTAATTAATTTTTTAAAACCAAACAAGTGCTATTTTGAAACCAAAAACCTGATTTTAAAATGGTTCACAATACGAATTATGGAATAATGAAAAAATGAGTGAATGAAGAAGGCACTCAGATTAAAACATACAATCATATTGTTTCCTCAGCAGTTTTAGCATAATCAACATTAAAAATATTATAAAGACACAAAAATTTTATTTTCATTATAATAACCAATAACACCTTCATATGATCACAGATATGACTGAAATCAAAATCATTCATATTTGGTTTTCATTAATATTTACACTGAACTTATATACTGTTTTAATGTTTTTAAAATATTAACTCATTTGTTTCATCTTTATAGCATCCTCTGAGATAGGTATTATTATTATCTCCACTTTACAGATAGGAAACTGAAGCATAGAGAATAAATAACTTTCTCAAAAGAGAGCTGAGACTCAAACTCAGTCTGAACCCAGAGTTCATGATTTTGTGTTCTCAATGTGTTGCCTAACTATAAAGACTTCATACCACCAATCTATTACACTTTTATTAAGTTACTGAGTCAATTGGGGCCTTGAAATGAAGCTGTTTATTATAGTCCATAACAACATATTTATATTTCTCTTTGCATAATGTCATCCTGCTCTCATGTCCTACCTAAAGAAATAGAACCTCCTCACTCATTCTACACTGAATAGAATTCAGGTACTCATATCAACAACTCTTATACTTCAGCTCAGACTTCTTAATCAATGAATCATAGTGATCCAAATTCAACTAGTAAGCCAATTCTAGCTCTTTTTAAGGTCAAGGTGAAGTAATGACTCTCAACTTATTTTAAGATACCAGTTCCTGAAAGGAAAACAATCGTAGTAAAATATTAAGCAACTATCAGTCTCTAATTTTGAGAAGTGAGACCCTCCTACACTAATGGTGTCCCAGATTTAGCAAGCATCAGAAACACCTGGAACACTTGTTAAAACAGATTTCTGGGCCCCTATCCAAGAGTTTCAACACAGGAGGTCTAGGAATTTACATTACTAATAATTTCCACAAAACCAGACTGTGAGAAACATTTATCTATACCAAGAACTCCACCTAGGAAAGCTTGGTTTGTTAGGATAAGTCTTCTTTGAACATAGGTTTTATACTTTAGAAAATCTAGGGAAATTATGAAAACTTGGGGAATCACAAAATATGTATTTTATGAGAAGTTTTGGAGATCTCTCTGTTACTGTTTTTCATCACTGTGACTAAAATGCCTGATCGAAACAACTTAAAGGAGGAAAAGTTTATTTTGGCTTACAGTTTAAGAGGTCAGTCCATGGTCAGCTGGTTCCATTGCCTTGGGTCTGAGGTGAAGCAGAACCCCATTAGCAAAAAAGGGTGGCTGAGAAAAGCTGCTTAGTTCATGGCACCCAGGAAGAAGGTGGAGGGAAAAGAAGGGGGTTGGCACAAGAAAAACCCCTCCAGGGTATATACCCTGAGACCTACTTCCTCAAACTAGGTCCCATCTTCTACGGTTTCCATCATCTACAAATAAATCATTAAAATTATTAAATCTATCAAATGGATTAATTCACCAATGAAATAGGAGCCCCACCTCTGAACATTGCTATATTAGGGACAAAGTCTCCAACTTTGAGGAATATATTTGAGATCCAAATCATAATAATTTCCCATATAATTTAGTTAAACCTATATTTTTCCAAATGTTTGACACAGTTTTTAGCAAAACGCCTTTTAAAGTACATGGAATTACTATTCTGAGAGACATTGAGAATGCTTGGCTGCTATTTAACATTAGTAGATTCTGCTCATAGATTAGTCAGGTGTTTTTGTTTTCCTTTTTGATTTATACAACTAACTCATGAATGGCCCCAGGGAATACATTTATCCCTTGTTGAGATTTTTTTTTATGAGAAACCTATAGTAGGAACATTGCCAATACTAGTATCAGATCTCCTAAAATTATGTCAACTGATGGTGTATAGAAGATATATAAAATTCAAAATACATCAAACCAAGGTCAGATATCTAAAAACTTTGTATGCATCTTGGCAAAAAATAAATAAATAAATAAACACAAACACAAATTCTGACACACACACAGAATTTCCATGACACATCATATTCATCTTAAAGTTTGCTAGATCAGCATCAAAATAAAAAGGCTCATCTAATATGTGCCAGGTATTTGAAAACCAGAGTTCTAACATTATACAATATTTAGTTATTTCATCCATTCTTATCTATTCCAACATCAGTTTGCTATATGACAAGAAAAAAAGTGGTTCTAAAGCTTAGAATGCATGGAATTTTGTTTTATAACATCAATATCTCCTCTAGCAACATTCTAGAAGATTATTATTCACTTAAGACAAGCAGATATATCCTGAGGTAAGATTTTTTTAAAGCACCTTTCATTGGAGGTAATCAGTAACAGAAATCTTCTCCCCCAATCATGATTTTACTATTAATGCACAGGTTAAAAAATAATTCCCAATGCAAAGAAGTGTGAGCAGATAGCACAGAAAGTCCAATTTCCCCTATTATTAACATCTTACATTACATTATTATTTTTGCTACAATCAGTACACCAGTAATGATATATTATTATTAACTAAAATCTATAGATTACTAAGATTTCCTTAATCTTACCTAGTGACTTTTTTCTGTTCCAGGATCCTATTCAGAATTCCACATTAGGTCTGGCTGTCACGTCACCTTTGTCTCCTCTTAGCCTGTTATCCTGTTAGTTTTATAGACTTTCCTTTTTTTCTTTTTCTTTTCTTTTTTTTTTTTCTTTTTTTTGGACTTGACAGTTTTGAGGAGTTCTGGACAGATAGACTTATACTGTGGTTATGGGTTTTGAGTACTCTAACCACAGAGGAAGACTGTCATTTTCTTCACATCATATCAAAAGAACATACCATACTTTGATCACCTGTCTGAAGTTGTGTTTGTCAGGTTTCTCCACCACAAAGTCAGTATTTTTCCCTTTCCCCATACTGTATTCTTTGTAACAAAGTCATTGTGTGCACCCCACACTTACAGATTGAGGACTTATTCTCCTCTTCCTTTAGGATGGAGTATTGACCAACATAATTTATTGAAATCTGTTGGGATTGGAGATTTGTATTTTTCACCCATGTATTAATTTGTTCATTTATTTACATTGCCAAAGATCCAAGGTTCTTTATGGCATACTTTGAGCATAATCCAATATTACGGTCTCTAGTTTGTACCTCAGCATGTTCCAGCCTGGCAGTCAATAGGTCTTTCACTTGTGTTCCTTTGACATCCTCTAATCACTGTGAGTTCTTTTCCTTCTTCCTCCTCCCCTCCTTTCTTCCCTCCTTATTTTTCTTTCTCTTCATTTATTAGCACTTTCTTAATTTCTGACACTACAGTATTCACCAGGCTCATCTTTTATCTTTCCTATTCCAGTCCTAGAATCTATCACTTCTCCAGGGAGATTTATTATTAGAAGATGGTATTAGAAAACAAGAACTGAGTACCTGTTGTCCTTGTTGCTACTGGAGTTTCATTTATTTTAGTCCCTTTCAACTCACAGAACAAGGAGTGTGTGTGTGTGTGTGTGTGTGTGTGTGTGTTTCTATGTGTGTTGTGTATACATTTCTATATGAAGCTATCCATATCTTCATTAAATTAAGCATAACTTCTTATAGTAATTGCAATTATTATCTTCTGAATATGAACTGATGAGAAATACAATAGGCTCCCTAGATTGTCACCTGTATAAAATAGTACTACATAGCCAGTTTTGAGCAACTTACCGTCTAGACAAAGACAAATTGAAATCAAATGTGGTGCAAGTCAAAGGCAGCACCAAGTATTAGAGAGGCAATGTGAAGAGAAATCAGTGTAATCTGCTAAGAGACTCTACCACAGAAGGACATGTGGTGTATGTTACCAGTATGTGCCCAAACTCCTTTCAGCTCCTTCAAGCACACTATCCTATTTTGTCTGCTAGGAGACAGAAGCCCATGTCTAATTCTGTCCACTGGATTAGGAAAGGAAGCTGTGTGTGGAAGCCTGATGGGCAGCAGTGACAGTTGAGAAATCCAGATATTAGTCCACTCGTTCTGTAACAGAATACCACAGACCAGGTGGCTTAAACAACAAAGATTATTTTCTCATAATCCTGGAGTCTGGAAGTCTCTGACTAAGGTGTCAGCAAGTTTGTCTTCTCCTGAGGTCTGTCCTTGACTTGCAGATGGTCAACTTCTTGCTGTGTCCTCACATGGTCTTTGTTCAGGACATGCATTTCCCTGATGTCTCCTTCTAGGTCAAAAGTTATGGTGCAGTAGGGCCCATACTCAGCATCTCATTTAACCTTAATTATCTCTTTAAAGCTGCTATGTCTAAACACAAGGACAGCAGGGGTTAGGGCTTTGACATATGCATTTGGTGGAATGGGGAGTTCACAGTTCAGCATAACATCTGCTATGGTTTAGAAAACTTGAGACACATTGGCATGATAGTTTATATTTTGTGTTGCCAGGACTAGAACTGGGAGGTAAGAGCCAATTGGTAGTAGTGGTAATGGGAAGGCCAAGTAAATATTAATCATCATTTTTCAGGGCATGGGAATTTCTACAGTATTCCTCTCTGGTGCCTTTCATATACTTGCATGCTGTTTACTTTTTCTAGAACAACAATAAAAAAGAAAATACAAGTTTTTAACAGAAGCATAAAATGAAAAGAACAAGCTGGAAACTTAAATACAAACAATTAACTAAAATGTCATATAAAATGCATAAAGTTCTTAGATAAGATAAATGTAACACTAAATCATCATCCTAATGAAGGAAAGGGTAAGAACATGCCAAAAAAGACAGTTAATAAAGATTAAAATGAAGCACTAGAGAAATACCAAGGCTAAGAACTGGGTGAAAACAGGATCCCGTGTGTGTCACCTCTGTGATTCTTTGGCAGTACACCTTTTAAATCTATGAAACTAGTGTTGCGTGGGGTAAGATTCCCTACAGGAGTCTCACCTCTCCAAATGACTATGGAACATTTCCACCTTGGGAGTTTCCCAGCCATCCTAATCTGCATATTTCAAACCAAACTTTTTTTTCTTTTTCTCCAAATCACATTTAGCTTTGTAACTTTAGCATTTTCTTCAACCATGGTATACTTACCATTTTCTATACACTTTTCCCAGGGGGAAAAATGCCTGTTATGTTGAACTCTTCTTTTTTATTTTTCTACTCAAATCTACCAACAAACAAGTCCTATCCACTGACACCTTAAAGAAAAAAAAATTCTACTAAGCAGGAATGTCAGCAGGGATCCAGGAACAGGCAAAACAGGGATAAACAATATGAAATTCAAGGACCTTGCATTCCGTATTGGGATAAGCCATGAAATAAATAACTAGGAAATAAAGTGATGAGGGTCAGGGAGACAGGGGGTCAAATAACAGGAATCCATTAATTCACAATCATTAATCTGTTTCTGTTTTATGCTTGGAGTATATTCCCATAAAATGTAGAATAAAATCCAAACTTCCTAACATCATAGCCCACAAGGGGCCATAATCTGGCCCCTAAAAATTCCTTAAGGAATCTCCCTCATCTAACACAAACTTCATATTTAAAAACAATTTTCAAATTTTATACTATACATCTCTTTGTTCATTTTCTTGCTGTTGCTGATAACTACCTTTAAAGAAATTTATGCTAAGCATTGTTTTGTGCATGGTATATAATTATTCTACCAAATCTAAGCCTGAATTCTGTGTCAAATAAAGGAAGATAATCTACTAAATTTTAGTCTTTCATTAAATATTAATGTAACTTCCTAAAATCCATTGTTTGCTTGCTGTTCTGTTTTGCCTTTTTTTTCTTTTATGTATGAAACAGAGCAGACCTTAATGTGATAGACAGAACAATACCACTCCCCCCACACCAAGATGTTACTTTGCATGGAAAAAGGGACTGTGCAAATGTGTTTGAGGACAAGGTAATCACAGGGGATCTTAATAAAAGAGTGAGGGAGAAGAATCAGAAAAGCAGATGTGGCTATGGGAGCTGAGGTTGGAGTTAAACAATGGTTGGTTTTCAAAAGGGAAGAGGGCCACAAGACCTCTAGGAGTGAGGACAGCCTCTAGATGCTATAAGGCAAAACTTAAAAAGATGTGAATTACTTGTTTCATGCACGCGCTTTACTACAGAATTAAACTGATAGTTGGCAATTTGGAGGTTAGTTGTTGTTATTGTAGCTTTTGGTTTTGTTTATTTTAATTCAACAGACACTTACCCAACGAATACTAATGCAAGAGCTCACAGTCTATTCACAGAGTCATTTGCTCTTCCTCAGTTATCTAAAAATGCAAGTTTCCTTCTGCATTCCAAACTCACTAACCTAACCCAAGGATATGAATATCTCATAACTACTTTGCAATTTTCTTTCTTTTACATATTGCCAATAAAATCAGATGTGTTAATCATCTAGATGTAGCATAACTCCTATTTTTGACCTGTATTTTTAGCCAAAAATGCTCCCAAAAACATATCAACAAGGCAAACACAAGTCTTTTGTGCCTCAAATAAAGAATCTATTGGCAATTATTTGATAGATCCTTAATTAGATCCTACTACCTTTCCATGTAACAACTATTATTTTTTAAAAGCACATATTCCAAGATTTTCTAAATAAGCATGTTCCTGTGTATGTTGGCAATAAACAAGAGTGCAATTGTGGTATACTTATTAGCCAGAATTTTTATTGAAAACAGTGTGCTACTTGTTTTTTACTTGAAATTTTCATGTGACAATATTTTCTTAGGTAGTTTAGACACTCTAGATTTTCCAATACTTAAAAAGTACAGATTTACATTTACTCTGGAAGTTTTCTAATTGAATGTGTTTACAAGTGGAGAAAACACCTGAATATCAAAACTAAAACCAAACAGACAAAAAAAAAAAATCCAGGAGATATATAAAAAGACACAAGGGAAATATGTATTTAAATGAGTAGCTCATGTAAATGTAATGGTTAATATGGTTAAAGGTTTGGTTTAAATATACTTGAAGATCATTAAGTAGGTCAGCCACATTTCATGTTTTCCCAAGGTAAGATTTGGCTTACATACTACATCTTAGTGGGATACAAAACTGGCAGTTGCCTAAATCACCCTCTGCTTTGTCATAGAATCACTGACTCTTAAAACTGAATTAGAATTCAAGACCATCTCCTCTGGTTCATTCACTTCTCAGATATGAAAACTGAAGCTAAGAAAATAATGTTTCAATATACCCCAAAGCCAAACGTCTGCTCCAGACGTTCCTGAAGTTTCTCAGGATCCTTAGGTTCTCAGTAAGTTTTTGTGGTGCTCCTAGTACAAAAAAGGGGAAATATCTTCCAGCTCCATTATTAAATAGTTACATCCAGACAACACTGAGTTTTAAAAAATTTATTTAAAATTATTTATGCTCTACAACTTAATATCCATTTAAGTAAAATGATACATTTAAGATAAAAACAATAGTATCTTTGCCATATTCTTAGCCACAATTACTTTTGGTAGGGGAATACTGAGGGTTGAACCCAGGGGTGCTTTACTACAGAACTACATACCCACCTTTTTTATTTTTTATTTTGAGACAGGGTCTTGCTAAGTTGTTAAGGCCTGCCTCAAGCTTGTGTTCCTCCAACCTCAGCATTCCAAGTTGCTGATACAGGCAAGGAGCATCATACTCAGCCTACAATTACTTATTAACAGGACACATGCTCTTACTAGGCTCTGCAAGATTTCCCAAACCTTGAAATGATTGTTTACTGTCTCCCTAATTTCCTGTTTCTCCTTGATTTGTCAAATGCTACTTGCTTTTATTACAACTACTGAAAACAGCTTCACAAAAATGTATGATGTGTCAAAATACATTCTAATTTCATGTATAACTAATAAAAACAAATTTTAAAAGTATATAAAATTTAAAAATATATGATATAATTGAAGGGAATGTAGTGCAAGCTAATGTGAAAACTGTGATCTACCTTCAGCTAGAAGTTTGTGAAAATCCAAGCAATGTCAAGGTTCATATTCAAAAATGGTTCTCACTCAAAAATGGTTCTCATTCAAAAAGTATCTCACTCACAGTACCTTTGTGGTACTGCCTTTTCCAAGGATGCTTTGGTGCAGAGTTAGAGAACCACGGGCCTAGCCAAGAATGGGTCTGGGGTTTGGAATTGTTAATTCTAAGTCCAATGCTCTTTTCACTATATTCAAAATTCAGAGTTAATATTCTTTCTTTCTAATTTAAACATTTATTTTTCTACGTGAGCATATTTTTCTCAGGGAACAGCTAAAATATCTACAAGCACAAAGCTTTAAAATAATTAATTCAACATTACATAGTGGCAGCATTTACCCCTTCATGTTATGAGGAGCTTCCTTACTCCTAGCCTGAATTATATTATTAAGAATTATATATGCCAATTCTTCTCTCAGTATAGTGTGATGTTTGAGATAAGAACCTGGAGTCTATGGCTTAGGCTCAAATACCAATTTTGCCATGATAAATTACCTAATCTTTACTTCAAGTCTTTCATTTGTAAAACAAAGATAGAGATATTTACTTTAGAGTAATAACAAGAATCAAATTAGGTCTTCTTAATAAATTACTTGAATAGGATTACTGGAATAGGATTTTTCCATTATTTTTCAATCTATCGACATACACAGTTAGCATTTCAAGTTTACATGACAATATTGCCATTATTATCATTCTGTAAAGCATCTTAGGTTCTGTATGTTTTACCTGTTAATTTTATTTTTTAATTTATTATCATTATTATTATTATTGGCACTGGGGATTGAAGCCAGAAGCACTTAACCACTGTGCTACATCCCCAGCCCTTTGTATTTTTTATTTTGAGACAGGGTCTCACTAAACTCACTGTTTTTGTCTCACTAAGGGGATTGCCTAGGGTTTCACTAAGTTACTAACACTGACCCTGAACTTGTGATCCTCCTGCCACAATCTCCTCAGTCAACGATTACCAGTACCACCATGCCTTGCTATCTGCTAATTTTAAAGTGTAAAAGACAACCTAAAATCTCATTTTAAAACATAATATTGAAGTATAATAACTGATATACATATTATAAACTTCTCACATAGGAAGATTAACAGAGGGGAAATAATTCTCACACATGATATGTAATATGAACACTAAGCTTTAAAATCACGTTTTATACTCTATTATCTATATTAGAATTCCAAAATATTAGACCTGTGTATCATCTATGCTCAAATTTCCATCATGAAAGAACTAGAGGGGTGGGGAGTAAATCTGTAGTGCTCAGAAAAAAATTGTGAAATATTTTTAAATGTCATCGTATTGTGGCTATCTTCTGCTTTTCCCTCCAAGGTCACATCTTTTGTCCATGAGAAAAGGCAGTTTATTTAGTCACATCTGCAGTGAGCTTGAGTATTGAGCTAATGGAATGCCTAATAATAAAGTCCCAATCCAGTAAGATGTAATTAAGTAGACAGCTATGGGATTTGACTCTTCAGAACATCATGTCTCAGAAATAAAAATATTTTATTTGT
This sequence comes from Glaucomys volans, assembly GCA_020662805.1. Lineage (NCBI taxonomy): Eukaryota > Metazoa > Chordata > Mammalia > Rodentia > Sciuridae > Glaucomys > Glaucomys volans. Next base: position 269,495 of record JAJEJO010000882.1, on the reverse strand, counting down.
ATTTTGAAATGATGAATTCATTATGGCCTGTGAGTGCATACAAATAATTCAAACCTTATTCATTAAAATGCTTACTAAATGGTCAAAGAAAAACAAGTCATCAACTGGTCTAACCACATTACACACCCACACAAAGCTGTATGACTTATGTGACTATCAAAAGCACAGAATTTAGAACTGTAGCAATACTTAGTGATCACTGACTTTTCATTATCCAACAGGAATACTTTAAACAACTTGATTCCCTGAGGGTTTTAATACATCTATGCAATTTGAACAATTTAGTTCAATGTGGTTGGTGAGCTAAAATTCATCTTAGAGTTATGTAGGGATAATATTGACTGAAAAGCCATGCATGTATTTGGAATTCTTGTTTTGTTACAGTTCATTTCAAACAAGTACTGTGTCTTGGTGTGTTTTTCCACCTGTAGTGTTTAAAATGGCATTTCATGATCAAAGCATGTGCATAAACATGAGTTGGTAAGTTGACAGACTGGGTTTCTTTAACCCTAAAGTGTTAGGAAATTATATCCTAATTTGAACTATTAAGATCTCAGAGCATTGAAACTATCTTCCTGGTGTAAAGAAAACAAAATTTATGAAGAGACCTTAGGCTTTACATTACAGATAAACCTTCAATTCAACAATTTTATATCCTAGGTCTCAGTACTTGGGACTCCTGAAGAAGCAAAGAACACTCCCAGTTAGAAATCCTGAGTTCTACTATGAGACCTCTTGAAACAGACATCTTCAAAATCGAAACCTTCCAAGAGCAGACAGGACTTCTGTATTTTTTAAGCACCAGTGGTAACTGATGCTCAGAAAAAGTGACAAACACTAATGTAGAAACTTTTAAGGGCCTTCATTTGAACCTGGAGAAGAGACAAAACTTCTGTGGTTAGGAAATAAGAAGGTTTTTAAAGAGGTATTAAAATCAATAACATAAAAAATTGAATATTATGTACCACATTCTATGCACACTACAAAGCCCAGTTCATATTAACATTCAAGAATACTATTCTGATTTCAAATGCTATGGGTTCTAACATATGAGTTGTTACCTATTTCTGAAAACATCCATCCTGCAGGTTTACTTTTGTGTTTATTCTCTGCCTCCTCCTCATATTGGCAACGTAAAAGCAAATCAAGAGGGGAGGAGAGGGGAAACAGTACTCAAATGTAAGCAAATTCAACAAATGCATCAACATTTCCACATATTCCAGCTGAACCAATCACTTCCACTTCCATCCTCTGCCACTATTTTGTTCGTGTCATTTTCATAGATTTGGTGAACTGGAGACCTGTTAGATCTGTAATTATTGATCTCTATATGATACCATATAGTCAGTTGTGTTTTGCATAGTGTATTATGCTTTTGTTAGATAGAAAATCAAACGCTTTTTTGCATCCCTAAACTTAAGCACATTATCTCACAAATAGATCATATAAATATTTGTTTTATCATGCTCAAGCTCCTCTGATATTTTGTACTGTTTCAATAGCACTTAGTATAAATCTGTCTCCTATTACAATTGTGTGTGGGGTGTATATTTCTGCATTTGGGAATGTGATATCTGCTCCAAATCTAGAAGTTCCTTGAAAGAGTGGACTGAGTTTTAGTCTCATCTGAACTTACCCATCCCCAATGTTATATAGTAGATACCTTTTTTCCTGTTCATTGATCTGAGGCTGGCATAATTATATTACAACACTAAAGAGGGTAGAAGAAGAAATTTAAAAGAACATTGAATATTAGGATGAGAGAATTGATTTGATTCAGTAGAGAATGAATTATCATGGTTTATTGAAGGTAAAAGAAGATATAATGGGAAAGAGAACTTGCTCTTCTCTTTGTGAGTGATATATTTTTTATGAATTCTCTTAACTTTTCTCCACCTCAATAGTATTATTTGTGAATGAGAGATCTAGACAATGTTAATGGATCCCAAACCTCACTGATAATCAGAATCAGTTGGGGAGATAAATAAAATACAGAATGTTCCCATACAGTTTCTAATAAATTTGAGTATTCAAGAATGGACCTCATAGTCCACAGTTTTAAACAAATTCCCAGCTGTTTCTGATAATCCATCAAATACAGTCCATGAACCATGTTATGAACTGAATGTTTGTATCCCCCCAAATTCATATATTGAAGCCTTTAATTTTGGTGTGATGGTATTTGGATGTAGGGCATATTGGGGATAATTAGGTTATGAGAGGGGAGCCTCATGTATGCAATGAATATTCTTATAAGAAGAGGCCAGGGAACTAACCAGCTCTTTTTCCACCATGTAGGGAAACAGAAGATGATGGGCATCTGTAAGCCAGAAAGAGGATCCTCAGCAAGAACTCAATCTTGCTGGCAACCTGATCTCGGGCTTCAATGTCCAGAGCTTTTAGAAATCAATTTTGGTCATGTGTGAGTCACCTAGTTTATGACATTTGGGGATAGCAGCTCAAACTAAGACAGGCCAGCACCATCCACATCAACTGGAGACCTGTTAGATCTGTAATTATTGATCTCTACTCCAGACCTACTGAATCAGAAACTTCAGGTTGAGAAACAACAATCTGAATTTAACAATCCACTCAGGTAATCCCACAATACACTCAAATCAGAGAACTACAGGAATAGATGAGGAATAAAATAGGTGTCAACTTTGCAACTGTGTGATCAAAGATCAAAGATTAGAAGACTAACCCAAAGGAGAATCCAAAGAAAGCATGGCCAGAGCTCAACAGAACACATGTGTAAAGGTCTCTTCTATCACAGAAAGATTAACTTGAGTTTGACCTTCAACCACAAGACAAATAGTTGTACTCAACTTGTAAATATCAGTCTATGTCACCTCTTCTCAGAAATGTGTTCTCATTTCTTTACCCAGACTGCACTAAACCCTGCTATCTCCCCCTTCTTCTGACACCCCTACAAATACCTATTGTACGACCTCTAATTCAGCATCACTATGTTTTATTCTTAGTTGCTCAGGGACAAACACTGTTTCCTGATGTCTCTGTGAGCCTGCCTTCTTCTGCCACGCTGTCTTGCTTCTCATTGACGTAGTAGAATGCATACGAAATGAGTAAAATAATACACTCTAAGCCACATGTGATATGAAGAGCGATTCTAATGAATGTTGTTTATACTATAGCCAAATTATTATTATGAAATTTAAAGAATTTATGTTTCAAATAAAAAGTCAAATTTTAATTGATGATATAAAACCTTACAACTATTTATGAGTAATTGAAACTATACTAAGAATGTGCCCCCCCCCAAAAAATAAACAGATAAATGCTCAGTGTTCAGCTTTGGCTAAATTATCTAATCACTAAGCTACCCCAAGATACGGTTGGACACAGTCAATATTATTTGAAGCTGGCCAGTTAAGAGGTACCTGAAATGTTACAATAATATAAAAATAAAGGAGAGATTAAGAATTTTTGTTAAACAGTGTTGGGAAAACATTTTTCTTAAGTTGCAGATACGTAAATACTTACACATGTTTTAAAGATTGAAGTTCAAAGTCCACTATTTTAATAGCTAACAGCTGTCTTGTAGGGTAAAAAGATACATCCTCATTATTAAAGTTAAGCATAATTTTACTAAATATATTAGAAAAATAGTTTTCAATTTTTTAAAATATAAACAATAGTCTGGGAGACCCTATTGGATATGATGGAATAATCAGTTTAGTTTTTCCCCCTTTTAAAGAGTTTGGTGGCATTAAAATTAAAATATAATTTATATTACCAAAGGTTTTATTGTATCCAAGGTCTAACTTTCCTTTCTTGTGATACGGTATCTTTTATTTTTTTAGGTCAATGGAAAATGGAAACTAACTTGTATTCTTTGCTAATTTAGGAAACATTATTCCACGTTTTCTTGACCAAGTCGCTTTGAGTCCTATTTTCTTTTGGTCACATTATTTTCTTTTACACAGAAATAATCTTCATTTTTCTTAATCTTCTTTCTAGTCAATTCATGACACTGACAATTTTATTACTTTTTGATAGTTGTTACAATAATAATACACAAATAATTCCATCAACTAAGACAGATAATTAGCTTATTAATAGGAAGCTACTAATGATTGGCTGCAGTGAGCAGCATATTCTGAGTCTGATTAGAAAAATACCTTTTTAAACTCCGCAAGACCACCTCTCCCTTGGGGCTATTTGTTCAGAAATGAAGGGAGCAGCTTGGCTTGGTTCACCAAGCACTTTGATGAAGCATTTCCAATAAATTCTATTTCTTTTTGACTCAACATTTGCACATTTTTTGAGGGGAACTTTCTGGCCCTAGTCTCAAAGCAATATCTTCTTTCAACTAATTCCACAGTAGAAACTACTGCTTCAAGGTGACAGCTAGCAGCTGTGCTCTGGGTACAAAACTTCAAGCAGCCCCTGACAGCTGGATTTCTCAAGAGGTTTCCAGTAAACTCCAGAACTTCTGCTGCTTTGCTGTAGTAGTCCTTAGTAAAGGAGAGGATTCAGCTAGAACACTCAGTTAAATTTAAATGTCTGCATCATCACTTATTATAGTTTCTTCATCTTATTCAATTATTTAAGGTATATTCTTCCAAGATGAAGATGACACTACTGTTCATCCCTTAGGAAAATTGTTTTCCTAGTAACTTTAAAGAATGTGCAGTGACTCATGCACCCTCACTTCATTTCCCTTTGTGACCAAAAACAAGTCTTTTGAGAGAGTTGGCTGCATTAGAAGTTCAATCTGTGGTCACTGAAAAAGTTAATGATAACTAGACCAAAGTGTTGGACTTCACTGCCCTTTGCCTCTCCCCTTACCTCTCCCTCACTTGTCCCAAGAGAAAAGGGAGTAGAAGTCTTGGGTCAATTCTATCAAGATTCTTCATATTGTTGGTAAACAAGCTGATGTTTTGGATCAAGCTGCTATGTCTCAGATTCATGATGATTTCTTTAAAATATTAAAGCCTATGGAATATTTTTCAAATAAAGAATATTTAGGTAGAACTCAGAGTGTTTATATTTCATTCAGTCAATGTTAATTTGCTCTATTACTTGTCTTCCTGTTAAGAAGATAAATATCAGACTTCTGTCTCCTCAGGTCTGATTATGATTGGACAGAGATTCAAAATTCCATATTCAAAGAAATAATGTGCTTTAAAAATTAGGTATAGTTCTTCTTTGAAAATTCACCTTTAAGAGAAACAAATAAAAAGGGTTTCTCAAAGTAGTAACAACCCAGATTATGGTACAAACAAGAGTATTTACTTTACTTCAGAAAGAAAAATAAAAAATTAGCCAAAGATTATTTTTTCTGGGATCCTAAAGGTATATATATATATATATATATATATATATATTTTGAAACCATTAAAGAATTTCATTTTTTAAATGTTAAGGTAAAAAATATTAACCTTGTCCCTGGAAGATTTTTATTGGTTTCTTCTTTTTCCATTTCTATATTTTCAAAATGTAGGCAGGGAATATACATTACTTTGAAAAACTGGGCATATAAATTCCAATTGTATATTCTCAGAAATTTTAAAGGCATTTGCTATTTTTCAAAATACTCAGTATATTTTCCGTCTTTGGTTAAAAAGTGGGTCATTCTTTGTTTCACCTCCTGCTCACATTCCCAAGGAGCTGGAACTGAAAGGGTTGCATTCGAGCTCGTCAGGCATGACTGTGCAAGGTCCTTGGCATGATACATTTTTATTTGCAGAGAACAATTTCTGGCAAAAGTCATCATGGACTTTAAGATGGTAAATAATAATACTGTAGAAAATAAAGAAATTTGTCTTGCTTATATGAAACTAATAGTTTATATTTTAAGTTCCTTCCTCAAATGTGTTAGCCTACAAATCCTCTTCATTAGTAAAACAGGCAAGCAGAAAAACTAGGTTTTCACTAAACCCATTCTGAAAACAAATGAGGAGCATAGTTGGGAGTAAGAACTCTAACCAAAGATTACACTTGGGACAAACAAAAAAAAGAGAGTGAGAAACAGAGAACATTTTGTTGCCTCTGTTCCAGACCCTGTTAACATAAATCTTTGCTACTGTAGAAACATTTTCCACAGAATCCTACCAGAGAATTTGTACTCCTAAGAACCAGATAACTCTGGAAAATGTCCTTGTTAAAATATTCTACAGCTAGCAAAGTCAAGGAAATTTCCATTCTATCTCTTTTCCTTTATTCTTTCCACCAAAGATTTATTGCAGTTGTTCCACTAAATTAGGGAGAGTGGGCACCTCCCCCAGAGTACCATGTGGAAGATCCCATTGGTAAAGCATTGTCCTACAAAACTCAGCAGTTAGTTCCTTCAGGGAATATAGATAAGAAATAATATTTCACCAGTCTCAAATTTCAAGAGAATAAATGCCAAGGATCAGATTCTAGAGCCCATAAGCCAAGAGGAGGAAATGAAAAAAGCAATAATAAAAAGTGCCTCACATATCCTCAGGAAATAAGTTAATATTTCTTTAGAGATGTTTTTCACCAAAAAATTACTTTTCTTAAAAAGTAAATGAAGATCACTCTTACTATCTTTGATTTTATTATCTTCTGAAGAAATAAGTATATAAAATCAGAAATTATAGCTGCTAATCTTAACATTTTTATCAGTAATATATTTAGATCTGATGATTAATGATTAGAAATAACCATCCTTTCCTGGTTTTGTGATTGATTTCATCACTTGACAAAAATTTTAAATGTGATGGTGGGTTTTGATATTTTAATTTCTCCATATTTGAATGTTTGATTACTCTGGATTAACAAAAGTAGTTTAGTTCACAGCTATATTGTGCCTAAGAATTATAATAGGATGTGTGAATATACAAACAATGTAAAAATACTGAATATAAAGTTAAAAAGTCAACATATTGTCAGTATGTTTCTAAATTTTAGGATGATCGGAGTGAATTTTTCCATCATTATATAGAAGTCTCACATTATGAGCAAATTTTCAACATTGTCAACATTGGCAAATCATTCAAGTCAAAAGAAAAATTTCCCAAACTGCTGTTTGGCAGAATAAGAGGCTGCGTCCGCGCAGCTCCTCAGTAGTTTGGAATGAGAACCATCATCAATCAGAGTCATTTTATCAAAACAACACCCAACAATAAAACTGATGTATTTTTTGTTTGTTTTTTTCACTCAATTTACTAGTTGGCTTGCTATCTTATACACACAGCCTGAAGGACAAGGGAATTGACTGAGAAAATCTGGGAATACAAGCAGAAATATTGAGTCATTTTGGAATCATTTAGACATGAAAAACAGGTCGATAGCTTCTTCCTATCAGGCCTGATTAGTGTAGAGATATAAAAACTTTGTGTGGATGATGTTATTGATAGAGAAATAAGTTCAACATTAGGAAATTTGATACCTTCTTTCTTGTTCTTCCCTCCAAGAAATACCAAATTGAACTTGCTGAACAACAAAGCTTTGCAGTAAACACTGGCCTTGCACATTTCTCATTTCACTAAATAGCCACTTCTGCTTTTCACAAATCTTATTCTTTCTATTCATGTCACTACAGAAAAATGATATATGCCAGGCTATTTTTCATCAAGCAAGGGATACTATTTGCAATTTTGGTGACTTCATGATGTGATTGTCACCAGAGACAAAAATGGTGAGATCTGGAGTCTCTAGAGGGGTCTGAGTCCTTGGATCTGATGTTCCTTCATTACTGCTGAAAGACAGCAACCTGCCATACCCAGTGCTGCTCCCAGCAGAAGTAGCATTGAGCACTACAGCCTCTAAGTTAGAGCTATTGAGACAATGATTCCCTTTAATAACTAAGAAATGGAAGCAACTGTGTATGAGCTCTGTCTTCCCATTGGTTCATGTCCCTAGATAGAAGGGTCTTTAATGCTCAAACACATTGTCAGTTAAAGCACTGAATTTTATGTTTTTGTTTGTTTGTTTGTTTGTTTGTTTTGTGGTGCTGGAGATTGAACCCAGGGTCCTGTGCTTGCAAGGCAAGCACTCTACCAACTGAGCTATGTCCCCAGTCCTGAATTTTATGTTTATATACATAAACATAATATACACATGTAATGATACACACACATAATGATAATATATACATATATATTATATATGATATAATACAATATGATAATGTACCTATATAAGGCATGTGGGTTTATAAACACATCCAAAAATAGCCAAAGTATAATGGAAACATTGAAGTAAAAACAATTGTCACTATTGCTCAGAATTGTTGATAATATGCTAAACTCTACTGATGGACATTCATGCATAAACATATATAGAATCATATACAATGACTTGCCCACACTCAAGGACATTCTTTGAAACTAATAGTTTTAGTAAACTTTATTTTGAAAGACTTAGATTTGCAGAAGAATTGCAAAGATAGTACAGAGAGCTCTTACAAAGCATGGTTTTGGTTGCCCTTATTGTATGATTTGACTTTGCCATGCTATGTTTTGCCATGATATATTTTCAAAACTAAGAAACCAAGATTCCCACATAACTATCAAAGAAACTTAAGATTTCCTTCATAGTTCAACAGCTTTTCCATTTAAATCAGATTCATGTTCCAGTATCCAACCCAGGATTCCACATTACAGATACTTATAACTCCTTAGGCTCCATTGTTCTGACAGTTTTTGCAGTTTTTCTTGACCTTGAAGCTTTGAGAGGTGTGGATCAGATATTTCCCAAAATGCCATTCACTTTGGGTTCATCTCATGATTTTTTTCAGGATTAGATTGAGAGTATAGGTTTTTGGAAAGATTGCATCAAAGGTAAATTTTCCTTCCTATCAAATCATATCAGGATTATAAGGTATGATAAGCATGATATCTCTAATGATATTAACCTTGACCACTTGGTTAAGGTGGTGTTTGCCACATTTCTTCAATATCGAGTTACTGTTTTTCCCTTTTCGTTCACTATTCCTTAGAAAAAGGTCACTAGATCTAGCTCACACTAGAAGCTGGGCCAGAGAGGGGGTGATTATACTCATCTCTTAGAGAGGAGATTATATACATATATTATTTGGAATTTCTCTGTAAGGATGATTTGTATCTTTGCCCCAATTTGTCAACCATTCAAATATAACACTATAAATCCATGAATATTTATTTTATATTTTAGGTTATAATTCAATGCTACATTATTTATTTTGTTCCTCAAATTATTCCAGATTTTACAATGGGGAATTCTTTCAGGTTGCACCTATGCTTTTAGTGTGTCATATTTATTTGTTTTTGGTTTTGGTTTTTGTTTATTTTTATAGTTATTTATTTTTCTGACAATGCAAGACAGTCTGGACCATCTTTATGTTTCCTGCACCTCCCTAGAATTAGTAATTTCTTGGAGGAATCCAAGTTCATGATATTGGAGAATGGTATTTAAAAGTCAAGACCTGGACAATGGGTAGGAATAAATATATTTTTAACAGAAATAAGATCAAGTATATTGTTGAACAACAAATATGGGCTGTTTTATTTATTTTCATAAGCACAAACACAAAAATATCAGAATTTACCTTATTTTGCTATTATTTCCTAAGGAAAAAATAGTATTTATTTTTTAGTATAATTTTACCCCTTCCTATGTTATTTTTAAGTCATTTGACATTTTTATAAGAAAGTTCAGAGTTTACTTTTATGATTTCATATCTTTTAAAAACAATTCTTGTCACATCATGACTACTCTGCTTATTAGCCATGTGACTTTGGGCAAATTACTTAACCCTTCTAATCCTGTCTACCTTTTAGGACTCCAGTGGGATCCAGTGAGATTGCAGATATGGAAGTGCTCCCTAAATTATAGAGTGCTAAATAAATATTCACAAGGTTTTAGAATAATACAATTATTAATTTTATTAGAAAATATCTTCATTTAGGGTGAGATTTTTGACTATTAAAACATGATACTAAACTTCTTCACAGATCAGTTATCTCCTATTATAGAGATGAATAAGTGCATAAATTTAAATAGTGTAGACAATCCAGACTTTCTTAAAACTCACACTTTGGAAACTTGGAAAATTATCTCGATGTCTTATATTTAACCAAAAGGCATCTGTAGGCCCTAAAAGTGTTTGTGGTGGCTATACATTATGATTGATGATTGATTTCTGTTCAAATAGGTGGATCTGTCTGTTCTAATTATAAGTAGTTATGCCCCTCTGGTTGCTGTTTTTGACAGTCTCCTGGATCTCTGCACTCAAAGATTTTATGTAAACTCAAAATTTCAGTTAAGTTTCTCAGCAGAAGACAATGAGGTGTTACTAAGCTCAGCCAAGAAGGAGGAAAAAGAGACAAAGGAATAATATGTGTCATTGAAGCAGAAAGACTGCAAACCTTTTATGGATCCCTGTAATGTATGCAGTAATTTGGCAGCATTGATTCTAAAAGACTCCAATTTGCCTAATCACTTTAGAGGACAACTAACATATCATCAGATTCATTTCTGTGAATTATGGGAAGTTCACATTTATTATGAATATTTAATGATAAGTTCTACAAATATCATCATTTTCTCAATATAGTACAATCTAGTGACATAATCCAGAAGTATAAGACCACAGAAGGAAACTGGTTAAGGTAAAAACTTTTGCAATTTGTGAAAGAATAGTTGTATTAAATGACATGACTTTGTTATAACCTGTTAACATGGTGTTGGTCACAAACAGTCCCAAAATAAATGCTCCTTCTTTCACTACTGCATTTAAAAAATAAGTGCTGCTCTATGTTGAAACTGAGAACCACATCAGAGTTGTGCTAACATGGCAATAAGTTTGCCAAATAGTGTGTGGATATGTCTCAGGAATTAGCATTTTCCAATAATAAAAAGAAGTAGAGATGAAGCACAAAATTACAGCAAAAATTACGGATCTCCTGCTTGGAGGAAATATTTATGCCAAGCATCAATGTTCTTTCTGATTCAACTATTTTAACTCTGTGAACAGGAACTCTTACGAAAAAGCATTCTACATGCACAAAAAATGTTATATCAAGGTCCCATACTATTTTAAAATTGATTTTGTAAACTGAATATTCATTTCTTAATATTTTATTAGTGAGTCTCTACAGCACACAAACCAAAGGTTTGATATTATATAGCTTCTACCCTCAAGCAGTTTAGAAACTGAATCCCGAATTCCACCTCTCAACTCATCTTCTCTAATATCTCCTATTTCCATTGCACATCTGAAAGTCATCTTTGAAATTTCCCTCTCTCTCATTTCCCACAGTCAATTAAAAAACCAAGTTCTGATATTTTAAATTTGTAAATATCTCTCAAAATCATGAAAGTCTCTTCACCTCTCATGCTTCAACAATAGTTAAAATCCCCATTATCTCTCCTCTGCATCCCTCAGACTAAGAACTCTGGCAGTGAAACCAAATAGTTGGAATTTGATTCTTGGCTCTGCTCTTTGATGTATGAACAACCTTGGTAAAATTGCCTATCTTCTGCTATTGTTCTAATGTTTGTGTTACCTAAAATTCATATGCTAAAATCAAATCAGCAATGTGATGGTATTAAGATGTGGGATTGGGGGGAGGTTACTAGGTCATGGGTGGAGGCTTCATGAATGAATTAGTGCCCCTTTCACCATGTAAGAACACATAAGTCACTTCTATGAACCAGAAAATGAGCCCTCACCAGATACCTTACTCTTAAATTTCTCAGTTTTCAAAACTGTGAAAATAAATTTCTGATGTTTATAAGCCACCTACTTTATTGTATTTTGCTAATAGCAGCCCAAATGGACTAAGACAACCCCTTTGTTCTTCAGTCTCCTCTAATGTGAAATTGGGAAAATAAAGTGGTCTACCTCATTTTGAGGATTTAATTAGCTACTATAGGTAAAATGCTTAGAAGAGAGTCCAGAAATAAGTACTCGATAAATTTCAGACAGCTTTGTTGTAATAATCTATCAATGCTATTTACATTCCTGGGTTTTTTTAAGATATTGTTTTGTTTTGTTCTTGGTATAACCAGGATGTTTTTTCTCTCTTTTAATAAAATTTTGATTGTGTCAATATGTTGTTCAATCCTTTCTATTATTCTCATGATTAATCAAAATCCTTAGTACTACCTACAAGTCTCTGCATGGCCTGGCCTTTGCCTACTTTTCTTCAACCTCTTGAATTAATAATGCCAAAAATCAACTTCCCAAAATCTCCAAAGATGATAATCCAAAGAGTGATTGATTTATCAGTCACATTACAAAGCAATTCTGGGCCAGCTGAATCTCTGAGACTCTTTTTTAGACCATGAGCCAAATGTGATTCTCATCACTGTCTTCACATTAGGGTATGATGGCCAAAGGATCAGCCCCTATCAGGTGCATGCTGTTCTATTAAGGTAGGGAACAGAAAAAGGAGGGCCAGAAAAGTCATGCCCTTATGTCCAGAATTTTAGCTCATACATGAAAATTAATATGTCCATTCATTCCCTACCATTCAAGCAATATAATATAGCAGAACCCAAAGTCAATGGGGCAGGGAGTCATCTAAGGGCAGAAAGGAAATAAATCACTGTGAAAATAATTATATGTAATATTGAATTTGTAATACATTATGATATATAATTTATAATATAATAATTTATAATATGTATGTAAAATTTGCAACAGAAACACTTTTTGAACTCTAACAACTCCCATCTCTGTGTCTTCCCAGTGGGCCTGTTTCTTGTGTTAGAATTTTCCATGTACAATCTGCCCAGTGTTCTCTTTCCTGCTCCTCACATTCCTTTCTTTATCTGGAACCTATTAATCTTTCAATCCAACTTCAATATCACTTCCTTAGGAATATGTAAGTTTTCTCCTTTTAAATTTTCTTTCCTTTTTACCAATAATATTAATGTAGTCATTCTAAAACAACTTTTCCATTTATTAGTAAGATTGAGAGAAATATTTAAGCATAGTAGTTCCATTCTGCATAAAGTCTGATTCTGCTGTGTCCTTTGTCATCTTCCACTTGAATAACTAAGTCAATGGAATTTTTTCTTTATTCAATTATTTTTACATTTTGGCACATAATAATTGTATGTATTCATAGGATACAGTGTGACAGCTTAATATACGTATACAATGTATGAAAATCAATTCAGGGCAATTAGCATTTTCATCTCTAAATATTTATCATCACTTTACATTGGAAGCCTTCAAACTGCTATTTTCAATTGCCCTTTAAGTGTAGAGTAATTGCTGTAAATTTACTTTGCTATAAAAGGCTAGAACTTACTCCTCCTGTCTAATTTCAGGACTTGTCATCCAACATTCCCGTGTCCTCCCTCCCACCTGAACTATTCTACTATCTTCTGCTTTGAGATCAACATTTTTAGCTCCCATGTAATAGTGAGAACATTCAGTGTTTGTTTTTTTGTGCCTGGCTTTTTGCACTTAGCAATGTTCTCTGGTATTATCCATGTATTTGATTTTCTAATAACATTTTACAATTTTCCTTAATAGTATTTTTCAGAATGGTAAATTCAAAAATAATTGACTATTTGCTTCTTTAATGTATTTTAATTGCCCCCTTTACAAAATAATGATGACAGGATAACACTGAACACTGTGAACATAATGTACAGTTCAATCTAAGTGTGGTCACAATAGTGAGTGCTATTGGGGGAGAGAGAACTTATTAAAACTCTCCTGAGAGATCCCTAGTGGAGACATATTTGAACTATCTATCTATATGCTCAAGCCATGGAAATTGACTTCTTGATTAGCAAAAGGCCATCAAAGATTTGAAGGAAGGAAGTAAATTCATCCAGTTTCCACCCTCCACTTTTGATTTCATTTTGAAAACACAGCTGAAAGGACTTTGGATTGATAATAAAAATTGAGATTAACTTGCAAAAAGTTGTAGGTACCCTAGTAACAGGAAATCTACTTCAGAACATCAAAGATTTTTAAAATTTGTTCTAATTAGTTATACAAGACAGTAGAATGCATTTTGCCACATTATACACAAGTGGAGCACACTTCTCATTCCTCTGGTTATACATGGTGCAGAGTCATACCAGTAGTGTAATCATACATGTATATGGAGTAATAATATCCGTCTCATTCCACCGTCTTTCCCATTACCACACCCCTCCCCTCCCTTCACTCCCCTCTGCACAATCAAAAGTTCCTTCATTCTTCCACACCCTCCCCATTATGGATTTTTTTTAGAATAGTATTGTTCCCATTTTGTTTTCTCTCAAGATTCTGGAACACTTTTAGCATCACAATAAAAATTAGTTAGAATAAAGCTTCGGATCTAGGTGTTATTTACCATGTGCTTTCTTTTTCATATTGAAAGCATCAAAGAACTTGTCATGGTACATTTATTTACTTTTCCCTTAAAATGTGTGTTTTTAAAACATTTTCCACTTACATACGTCAAATGAGTTTCATTCCTGAGGTCTGTAGGAACTGTTCTGGAATTGACAGCAGTTGTGGTTCCCTTTGACAACTATCCATGTCACTTGAAAGATTATTTTTAATTATGTAGCAAAGAAAAACCACTCTTCCTGGTTTTAATTTATTTATAACAATGAAATCTCATAGAATCTTTATTTTTAAAAACTTCTTTCTGGATAAGAAGGGCTGTAGTCCCCACCCGCCTGCCCCCCTTACACAATAATAATGACAGGATACCACTGAACACTATGAACATACTGCACAGTTCAATCTAAGTGTGGTTACATCAAAGACCAGAGGAGATGTAAGAAATTCACTCGACTCAGTGTGTTTCTCTTGGGGATTGCACAGCATAGTGAAGAGTACTTCCCTGGGAAAGAAGCAGAGAGCAGAGACTATGATGTGTACACATGTTCTATGCATTCTTGTGTGTATAAGAGTGTACTTGTATTCACTGATATACAATGAGGAACCTTCCAGAGTTAGGATGAATGTGTGCAACCAATTCACAATAATAGTGATGAAAATTCACCTTTCTCTTTCACACAGTTTACAGATTTATCACCTTTATCATGTCATTCCATGATTCAAAGACTTTCAGCAGCTCCCGTGGTCTACAGGACCGAGTTTAAGTTCCATAGCTTGTCACAGTATTGCATCATTCTCTCTGTGCAAATTTATCCACACATTTGCCTCAACATAGATCCTTTTCTCCATTTAGATAAGGTTCTGGTTGATCCTCAAGTACTCTGCTCTTTCTCAGCTTTCCTTTATTTCCTACACCCTTCATCAGTTCACATGAAACCCACTCCTCAAGGTCCACATAAGCCTACATGGATTTCTCACTACTTTGATCTATAATACATTTGTTCTTTCATGGTCAACTTTGGCACTTCTTCATATAATATTTTGCATCACTGCTTAACTGATTCATATGCAAAGAGCACCCTCCCCTGTCAGAATGCAATCTCAGGTCAAGCAAGAACTCTGATTTTTGGGTTTTGTTCTACATTTATATACTTATTTATAACTACTACTGCTGAACATAGTGTTATACACCTCTGGTATCTTTTTTTAAAAATTTATACTAAAGCAAAGATAAATATTTGTAAGTATATTATAAGGGAGGTGTTGAATGTTGCAACTTTCCAATTTCTTATTTCTTAATAAATCCTTATCTTGCAATATTTCTGAAATAAGGCTGGGTAAGATAAACACATGAAAGAAGCAACAGTTACTTTTGAATACATGTCTAGGATCCATGATATTCCTCCACTAATAAGGAAAAGAGGAAATACAGGGTTGATTTCATAATTCTTTTCAGACAACTCTGTGATTAGCATAATAAATTTATACTCTCTGCAGCCATTCCTCATTGCAGGAAAATGCAGCATGGAGGGCAAGGGCAAAGACAAGACATAATCATTATACTAGATAATTTCCTTCCAGGTCTATTTCTTGCTACATATGACAAAAAAAAATTTAATCTGAATACTCACAAACTGTGATCCTCAAGTCATTCATGCAATATAGCCCCATAAACTGATGTTTGGGAGGTGCTTCTAGAGGAGGTCTTCAGAAGTCCAGATTCCACTCTCGCAGCTTTTCATTACACTGCCTCTGAAATTCCAGCTGAAGTTGCTGTGAAATTTTCCCACAGATGGCAAGCTACAGTGATCAATTTCTTGACACTCAGAGCCCATACTTGGAAAGTTTGAGCAGTCTTACAGGGTTTGCCTGTAGATTTTCTAGCACTATTGCTGAGGCAACTGTGGAGGAGGGTTGCAACCAGAAGAAATGTCTTCCAGAAAATACATGGGGCACTCAGTTGAATAAGAATTTCAGATAGATCATGAATAGTTCTTTTTAAAGATATATGTTTCAGACATTCAATGAGATTTACTTAAATAAAAATCTACAAATATTTATCTGAAATTAAAACGGCATCCAATTTTCAGAGTCTGGCAGCCATGTGGACAGATGGTTAAAATGTTTTCACTGTAGAAAAAGTGAATAATAGCATTTTCCATAGAACTTTTTTAGGTACTTTATCAAAATCAAAACTTTTATGAGTCTATCAAGTACTATAATTGATATTTTCCTTTTAGAAATCAAATAATTTGACATATGACAAACATGAGCTACACTGGAAGAAAATTTAAAAAGTACTACAACAAAAACCTTAAATTTCTCTACTTAGCATATTTCATCCCATAAATTGAGATCATGATTAACTTGATCTAGAGAAAATTCAGAAATGAGAAAAAATTGCTATCAAAACCAGGATCTATATACAGGACATTGTGGAAAGAAGCCACCATCTCACTTTAAAGCAAGAATATAACAAGTGTCATAGAAGCCACTTCTGAACACCCTTGTTCCCAGCTAAGTCAGTCATTCATACACTGGTTCCCTCCCTTCTTCCCACAATCCTCAGTAACTTGTCAATTTCAGAGTGCAGGCTGTGTATCATAGAAATCCAGGAAGCCCTGCCCTGCTGCCTCAAATTAATATTTTTACATGGATGTCACTCACGTGTTCTCATTTTCTCTGACAAAGATCTGCTCCTGAGTTTTCAGCATGGTTGTTTATCATCAGTGAATAAAACCCCAAAGACAATAAAATACATCATTCTATTTGGATCCTGTTTTGTAAAACTTAATGTCCTTAGTGAAATAGCACTGTGAAACTGATTGCTTTTCCCCTGGCTATGTTAGGATGACAACTGATAAGTATGTAATGTCCTGACCCAAATGGAAAGGCCACTAAGAAGAGCAGCAAGAATATGTGACAGTTTAGATTTAGGAAGAGCCATGTCGTGGACAAGAAGAATGTAGCTAGCAGAGATGGTCCTGTTTCGTATAACTTGGAAGATCCACACTGCCAATCCCATGGTTTAGAACAAAATATTAACGAATTTACGTAGGACTGACTGTTTGACTGATAAGTTGATGATCAATTTATGAATTAAATCAGGTCATCATGTAAGACACTCCCAATTGCTAAATATATTCTGGTTGCTGTGCTTGCTTAAAAATTGGGGAGGTCCTCAAAATGAGAGTTGATGGGAAAGATCAAATGAAAATTAAAACTTAATGGAACTTATCCTGGAAAATTCAAGCTAAAATGTGATTGACTTTGTTTATACAGACTTAATTTTTCCCAATTTAAACATATTATTTAATTTTGAATTTTACTTTGGAAGCATCTTAAAATAGTTTGAGTGTATTATTTTTCTACTGATTCAATTCCATTAGCTGGAAATTTTTTCCAGAACCAGTCCCATTTCTAAATTGAGAGTGGCTTTCCTCAGAGTGGCTTTGTTCTGAAGTTCAAAAGAGGACTGCCACCTGGTGGGAAATACCAGAATTTATTTTGATTACAGTTGGGCTACATAAAAAGCTAAATGTTTCTCTCTCTCTCTCCCCCTCTCTCTCTCTCTTTCTCTCTCTCTCTCCCTCTCTCTCTACTCTCTCTCTCTCTCTTTCTGGATTTGCATCCTGTCAGTGAAGTCATTTCTACCACTTCAGAAAGAAATTTATTTTAGGAAATTATACAGTTAATTGTCAATAAATCTGTCTTTCACCAGATCAGGAAGGTAAAACTAAGTGGAGAGTAGTCATGATACAGCAAAGGGCTCTGTAAGTCAGCAGTGTAGTTAAGTGAACTAGAGAAAGGAGTTTGCAAAGTATCACTTGATCAATTTTGGTAGTCATCCATCCATATCAAGTCTAACTCCTGCTAGAATTTATTCAATTGTAATAAAAGTATCCCATCACCTTCCCAAGAAACAGGATGAAGATGAAAAAAATTATAAACTTTTAAGTAATTATTGCTTACATTTCATTTTTTCAAATTGCAAAGATACTTAATAACATCTAATTAAAAACAGGAGCAACTTTGAGTATCTTCCACATACTTTAGTAATGTTTAACTTATTCTCTAAGAGTCGATTAGTCAAATACTGTTAAGCTGCTAAGCAAAACATTTCAGAAAGAATCATGTAGTTCTTGTTCATTTGAGAAAGGAAAGAGAAAAAGAGAAGGTAAGAGGAAAATGAGGGAGAAAAGCTGATAGAAAAAGAAAGAAAGAAATTTCAATAGAGAAAATGTGAGAGAGAAAGAACAAATATATGAAGAAGAAAGGAAGGAAGGAAAGGAGGGAGGAGAGGAGAGGATGGTACAGGAGAAAAGAGGACAGGACAGGAGAAGAGGGAGAGCAGAAGGTAAGGACAGGTTGAGAACAAACCTAATGGTTTAGAGACTTCATAAACTATGTTAACATCTCTGCCAAAGTAAAAGTGAGAAGCTTCTTTTTGAGGGTTGCTACTTCCTCAGTTGTTTAGTTTTTATACGCTGAATGATCACTCTTCAGCTACCATATTTAAATTTCAGTGCTCTGAGGTAAGTATTAAGATTCAGATCCCACCTCCATCATTTAGTCCTCAGGAAAATTCCTGTCCTGCTTTATGCCTTAATCTCTTCATCTAAATCGATAGTGTCTGCATCAAAACATCCAGCTGAACTTAAAGGAAGCCCTGTGTGTGGAAGCACTGAACACAACTTTTGATACACAATGATCAAACAGTTAATGCTAGCAAGATCATAAATTGGTCTTCCAACTTACAATGAAATAAGCATCTCTTCTGCAAGCTGTGTTTCCATTTCCTTTGTCACCTGATATCTATTCCTTAAAACTGTAATTTTGTGTAAGAGCAACAGTTAAGAGCAAGAAAGAGGTTCAGGTGGATTTCAGGGTATTTGAGGAAATTACCAAGAAAGAGAACAACAACCTGGCCCTCTTCACATGCAAATACAGGCCTGGAAAATAAAATTTCAAAATATTCCACCCTAATCACTTCCAGGCAAAATAGTAGAAATATTGCTCTTTGGCTCATGCTTATCTAGTCCAAACAGATAAATGCTGTGCCTGGTATTCAGATTATGATTCTTTGTGATCATTTGTGTTTTACTTTTGTAGGATTGCATCAGCATATTTTTTTAAAAATGCAATGTTTTCTGCCTAAATGTCTTCTCTTCAGAATCTTTTCTCTTGCAAAAGGAGTAAGGAATATATCTAGCAGCATTTCAGATATTTCAAATAGAGCTTGCATTTTTATTTCACTGAAATATTTAAACAGCTAAGTTTTTACCAGTCCTAAGGAACACAGCATCAACTTGAACCACTCCCACACCCCATCACATCACTGTTTTCATTTACTTTACCTCATTATCTTCTGCACCTTTGCATTAATTAAATATTTGAAAATTTATCAAATATCAGATGGGGAGAAATTTTTCTTCTGATTAATGAAGTTCAACATACATCAAATGAGAAATTTATCTAAAAGAAGAATCATTCAACCATATAAATTCACACAAACTAAGTTATGAACTTATTTATAAAATACAAAGAAGACTAAGAGGAAGGCATGTGTTCCTTTGTAAACCAAAGGAAAAGCATTTAGAGGTGATGAACTGTTAAGGTGAATTTTGCTCAGAGAGAAAATTATTATTTCCCCTCCAACCTCAGGGAGTGGTATGGGAAAAAAAGAGTTATGGTATACCCCTCCAGAGAAGTTGCAACCATTAGAGGCATGGGGTGTGGATTTCATCTGTCAAGAGGAAAATTCCATTTGGAACATATCTAAAATGTACCAATAGTAATATGTGGTAGCATTTTTACTCTAGCAGATCAACTCAAAGACAACTCATTATTCTGCTGATAAAATTAGACTATCCTACACCCTGCTGCTAAAATGGGATGCAGGTGGTCACTGAGCTCCTGGACATGGTAGATTGGGCACATGTGACTCTATCATGAGAAGAGGGACCTGGCTAAGCTTAAGTCTTAACTGCACCTAAGAACACACTTTGTATCTCTTCTCTCATCTTTGGGAAATTGTCATTTCTTATCTCCAACGGTCTTTCTTCCTATGTTTCTAGCCAACCAATTCCTGAAAAGAACTATAGAATGTGAAATGATAACCTTTCTTTCCAACCAGTGATGGATATACTCCCTTAAAATTGATTTATTAGAGGCGAAGTGAGTTGTGCCAAGAAAAGTACTTGACATTGTTCTATTTAAAAAGTACCTTAGGAACTTCTTAGTTTAGGCTTATTCTGATCTAATACCTCCCTAGAATTTAGGATCCTCTCTATGATCCCTTTCTGAATAGGAATTTTAAATGTTCAAAGTCATATAGTATTTCCCTATAAAATACATACTGCTTATTTGCTTCTTTTCTAACAAGATGTTTGTGTCTTTGGAAAACTAAATGATTGAAGGAGAAAATGATTTGAAATATTTTTAAAAAGACCTTTTAAGATTCATAAGCATACACCATTTGCAAAAGATAAAACTAATTTAGCATGTTATTATTAAAATATCTGCTACTTTATATGACTACTTAAAAAGAGGAGACAATATTAAGAAAAGGAGAAGAAACAAGTAGGAATGCTGGAAGACAAGGAAGGATCTCAGGGAAAAGGGAGGGACAGGAAGTGACAACAGAAATAAAAGGCAGGAGGGGGCACAGGGGTGAAACAAAAAGGAGTTAGTATTTCTTTTGTTTGTTTGTTTGTTTGATTTTGTTTTATAATTTTTTTTATATGGTGCTGAAGATCAAACGCAGTGTCTCACACATGCAAGGCAAGTGTTGTACCACTGAGCCACAACCCCAGCCCAGTATTTCTTAAATAGAATTAATTTAGGACAGATTTTTCTTGTTTACTATAAATAAATCAAGAAATCTGATTGTTCTCTTGGGAGCTAGTCATCACATAAGTTCATATTCAGGTTTCAGACCTCTTTGAAATTGTTTTGTATTTAAATACCATAAAAATTATTTTCAAATAGAACTAATTTACTGAGTAAAGTTCTCTTTTTAAACTTTTATAGTTGACATATTAATTGTACATATTTGCAGAGTACAGTGTGATATTTAATACATGTAGATATCATAATCATCAAGTCAGGAGAATTAACATGTTAGTCATCTCAAATATTGATCATTTCTTTATGTTGAGAATATCCAAAATTCTCCCTTAGCTATTCTGAATTGTACAATAAATTGTTGTTAACTATAGTCACTCTACTATGCTATGGAACAGTAGAATTTATTTCTCTATTCTAATTGTGTTTTTGTACCTAAACTTTTAAAAATACTCAGTATGTTCCAGAGAAATGGGTCTGGTTAAAGCAACTTAAAATTTGTGGTAAAATATTATATGGAGAAATAGCTGAGATTATAATATTTTCCATCATGCACACTTTCTAAGAAAATCCCCCCATTGGCTTTGATATGGATAAACAAACTCAGTCTCTAAGAAAGCCTGAAACCAGACTGACAGGTAAAGACTCACAATTGGACTTAGTCTGAAGAGCAGAAAATCTTAAAGGCAATGAATAAAAGTAAAAATGAGTGCGAAAGGGAACAAACATAATCCTCTTAATTTTGAAAGCTCTTGTTTTGCTTTAGTTTCAGTTACTTCCCACACCAGGATCCCTGTGGTGGACTCTGCTGTTCTCAGCACTTCCCAGTGAAATACCAAACATATAGAATTACTGACTTTCAAAATCCAAAGTTACTGCCCCTTTCATGGATCTTTGAAGACAAGCTTAGTTACTATTCACAGGTTTTCAAATGTTCTTACATCTGGACAAAAACCTTTTAAGATTATAGATAGCTCATTTTACAAATTCATTTTGTAAATGGAGTCTCACAAAAGCTTAGTTTTCCTCCAGGAAGAATGAGACACTTAATTAAAGAAACCAATCCTGTACAGTTCTGAAAGGCATGTGTAGTATCCATGAAAATAATGGTAGCCTGGGATAAACCATGGAATCCTTTGTTCTCTTGAAAACAAGCTCTTTTATAAAGAAAGTGTCATACCTAATTATTCAATGCAAGATTCCTCCCAGGCTGCCTGGATACTTCTACATAATCATCTCTCTTAAAATTCCTGGTTAAAAAAAATTCTTCATGAAGTAGGCATTGATTTTGTCATCATCAGCATCAACATCATCTTCTCAGTTTGTGCTATTTGACATCAACCATCAATTAAGTTAATACACAAAATAATTTTACGTATTTCACAATTGTAAAAAAACAATTGTAAAGTCACTGTCTGCTAATTCATTTAATGTCCTAATTGTCTGAGAACTATATGTTCTAATAAAACTTCCAGATTAAAATTAATAATTTTAGCCAGAGACAAAATATATTATTATTTCCTTGTATACTGCAAATGCTACTACAAACTTCGAAAGCAAAATGCCATGTGAGTTATACACAGAGCACACATACATAGATATCATTGCAAAATATACACATATACCTATTTTTGACTTGTGAACTAATAGTGTGCTAAGAATTATCAGGATGATGAAAATATGTTACATTCCTGAACTTCAAGTATCTTTTCCTTGGGTCTTTTTCTTTTCTTATCCTCCCAGATTGTGAATTCCCCACCCATGAATCTATTCTCTTTGCTTCCAACAGAACCTTAAAAATTCTAAAATAAAGTCTGGGAAAGAGTAGGGTGGTGTGGAGGGAATGTTGTCAATGAACCTAATTCAGGACAGGAGCTCTGGCCCTAAATCAGCAGACAAATCCGCAATAGCTCCCTGCTAGCTTGTCTGCCAACTCCCATCAAGCCAGAAGAGATTAAGAAGCTTCCAAAAACAATTTGGGGGCAGACTAAAAATGTGGCCAGCCAGTAATTGACATGAGTGAGTTATTATAGCTATTCTATGAGCACATATTCTACTTGGAAGACCACATGATCAACTTGCAATATAGAGGGTTTTTAAGTCTATAGGAAATTTACCATTCATGATTCTCTTGCCCACTGTTAAAATTCAAATCCTTTTTGTGCTATTCAGTTTAAAAAATGAATATTAAAAGTGGTGAATGTTCCATTCAAAATAAACTTGTCAAAAACATTGAATCTCATTCATTTTCAGTCAGTAAATAAATGAGGCTTTTCATATTGAAACAATACATATAGCAGAATGTGACACAGTATTATCATCACTGTCTTGGGTATTTTGCTGTTATTATTGCTGTTTTATCAAAAATGTGCAGGAATGCATATGCTAATTAGCTTCATTGAGCCATTCTATATTATGTATACATATTTCAAAAACATCATGTTGTTCACAATACATATGATTTTATTTGTCCATTATTAAATAAAATATGATGTGCTTTTAAAAGTATGACATTGAAAGATTTCTACTTTGACATTATACTTTAAATTTATTTTTTACAAAAATATTTGTAATAGAAACCTCTGGGTGTTGCTCAGTTAGCTTCTGTCTCTAAGATTTGCTCCACATGTTAGTGGTGATCCCTCAAGAGTCACATTCCCCTTCACAGTTTCATGCCCTCGCCAGGAAGGGTGGGCCATGCTTAAGCCAAGGCAGTGGAGAAATAGAAAAAAGGACTGAGAATACAGCTACTTTCACAGAAAAAGTTTTCCTGTGACTCAGCTCATATGGAATTCTGTGAAATGCCTTGTACTCATCAGCAAAAGTTCCTTTCTAGCTTACACTATTTTGATATACTTTTATTTTTTTATCAGTTTTTTAAATTATAAATGATATTAGGATTCATTTTTACATAATCACAAAAGCGTGGAATATAATTCGTTCTAATTCAGTCCCCAGTACGTCCCCCTGCTCTCCTCCTTGTACTCTAATGATCTTTCTGCTGTTTACTTACAGACTTTATTTTCTTTTAATTAGAGTCTTGTGGATACATGTGATGGTGAGATTCACTGTGGTACATTCATGTATGTACATAGGTAAGCTGGTACAGATTATTCCACTGCTCTTCCCCTATCCTGTCCCTCCTTCCTGCCCCTCAATCCCCTTCATCTACTCTTCTGATCTTTCCACTATTTTGATGAAATTCCCCCTCCTTTATTTCCTTCCTTCTCTTCTCTTCCTTCCTTCCTTCCTTCCTTTCTTCCTTCCTTCCTTCCTTCCTTCCTTCCTTCCTTCCTTCCTTTCTTCCTTCCTTCCTTCCTTCCTTCCTTCCTTTCCTTCCTTCCTTCCTTCCTTTCTTCCTTCCTCCCTTTTTTGAATTGGCTTCATATATCAGAAAAAACTTTCAACCTTTTACTTTTGGGGACTGTTTTATTTCACTTAGCATGATAGTCTTCAGTTTCATCCATTTAATGGCAAATGCCATAATTTTATTATTCTTTATGGCTGAGTCATACTCCATTGTTTATATATACCACATTCTTTACTTTTTCCCAGCAGATAATCTGTCATTTTATCATGGCTATCAATTGGTTAAAGGAAAGGACTTAACTGTTTAGAAAAATTTTCATTCAAACTTTGATATAAATTATCAATTCAGTTTAGGGTACAGTGGCACACGCCTGTAATTCCAGCAATTCAGGAGGCTGAGTCAAGAGAATTGGCAACTTAGACATACCATCAACACCTTGGTGACATCATGTTTCAAAGTAAAAAATATAAAGTGCCAGGTCTGTAACTCAGTGGTAGAGCACCACTGGGTTCTGTCTCCAATACCTAAAAAAAAAAAAAAAAATAATTGGTTGAAGGATGTCAAACTAATCCTTGTTTAATTTTCTTCATTTCATGTCCCTTTTGTTCAGATCAAAATACTGTGAAACAGTTCATTCACAAAGAAGCATTAAAAAGGAGTCAACCAAATATTTAGTCATCAAGACACAGTATTCTTAAGATAAATGAAAACAAATAAAGAATATAGGCTGGTTCAATTCAAAGCATATATTAAGCACCTGGGACACATCAGGCTCTGCTCAGGCTCTCCTCAGGTCTGCTACAAATATGTTCCACACATTGTCTTGCGCAGTGACATAGCAGCCCAAATCCACAGGTTCAGCTCTCTATCACCATTACACCAACAGAAAATCAAAGACATTGAAAAGTTACCCATGATTGCACAACTGGAAAGTACTAAAGCCAGAATTTAAACCCCAGCAGAAGTGTCTCAGAAACCTGCTCATGGCCACCACGTTGTACATTTTATTTATTTATTTATTTATTTATTTATTTATTTATTTATTTATTTTATTTTTTTAATTTACTTATTGATTCATTGAACACAAATGGAGTACAGCTATTGTTTCACTGGTTGTACACAAAGTAGAGTCACACTATCTGTGCGTTCATGCATGTACACAGGGCAATGGTATCTGTCACACATTCTGTTATTATTTTTACCCCCCACCCGCCCCCACCCCTCCCTGCCCTCTATGCTATCTATCCTTCCTCCA
>JAJEJO010000882.1:165338-232186 GCA_020662805.1 Glaucomys volans | reverse complement strand
GAAGGAAGGAAGGAAGGAAGGAAGGAAGGAAGGAAGGAAGGAAGGAAGGAAAGAAAAAAGAAAGAAAGAACAAAATGAAGGAAGGAAGGAAAGAAGAAAGGAAGGAAGGAAGGAAGGAAGGAAGGAAGGAAGGAAGGAAGGAAATGAAATGATGGGGTAAGTACTACACAAAGAAATTTTCCTTTTAGAGAAGAAGGACTCTAGACAAATTTTGTCTAGAGTTGCCTTCTTTCCTCTCTTTCCTTCACTGATGTTAACCATCCCAAGTGTAGAGGAATGGTATGTTAAGGGGGACTTAAGGCCAGGCTAATGGAACCAGAACTGGCTGGAGCACTGTGATCTTTTACATGATAACATTTTCCATTGAAAACTTTGCTGCTTGTTTTTTGCTGAGGCAGACAATGAATCAATAACCAAGATCTGAAGCAAATATCCCAAAGACTTTCTTTTTAGAACTGTCATTATACTAGATCTACAAAAAGCAAATTGCATTCTTTATACCTGTTTCAATATACTGCCTTAAGAGCACTACCTAGAAGTCTATCTCATTCTAAAACTGAAAAAAAAAATCTGTTGTTGTATCACTTAAAATTTTTGTGTGTCTATTTATTCATCTGTCCTTTTAGAGTTTATCTCTGGAAAATATTACATTCTAAAAATTCCAAAAATTAATATTATCCTGACCAAACTATGAAAGCCTTTTAAATAATCCAATAATGATTTATAGAAAGTTTGTTTTCTGTCTGGAAAAGTAACTAGTGAACTATTTACACAGTAGCTACTTTCCTCATTCATCTGGTTTGAATCAAATTAATCCCATTTTTGGATGAAAGTTTTGAACTTAATGTTTATGATACACAGTGGCATTTAGTAGATATTACACAATTGCATTCATCTATGCTTTTGGCTACTTCTGTTCCTTTGACATCAAGATAATATAAAACACTTCTGCTCATTAGGAAGAGAGTTGTAATCATTTTATGCCAGATAATAAATCAGCAAAGAGATAACTAATTTCTAAATGGTGGTGGTTTTCTTTGAAAAGGCAGATTTGAAAAGATGACTGTCAAACCAAGGCTCCCCTCTGTGATCTGCCCTTCTAGGGAAAGCTCAGTATTGTAGGCAGTCTGTGTGTGCCAGCAGCTTTCAGCTGTCACTTGCTGGCAGTCATTCCTCTCCCCCATCACGAATGCTTTCTGGGATTGGTTATGAGAAGTCAGAGGTTTAAAATTCTGAAGAGTTCTCTGCAATTATTATTCTTCAAAGTACCTTTTCCAAACCTAGCCATGAAATCAAAATAAAAGTTTTTAGAATAAAATTGTAAGGCCAGCATGAGAAAGGGATTATCAATTGTGTTAGAATAATGCATTTATGTGTATGGACACAACATATCATATGTATACATATACACAACATATGTATATATATGATGTGCCATGCTGTCTTCAAGGTGAGATTTATAGATCATAGTGTTTTGTGTTTCAAATATGAATTAATAGTGGCTGTTAACCAAAGTCAATATTTTAGAAAGATATGATAATGAAATAATTCTTTCCTAAAATATTGAGCTTGTTATTTATTAATCTTGTGGAAGGCAAGAAGCCAGGAAAAAGGATTTGTCACCACCACACTTGGGACCTCTGATAAATATGAACTGTGATGAGATGCAGCCCAGGCTGGACATGAGCTCAGTCTTTTCTGTTTTTATTTTCTCCACATTCTGTCTTTCACCCTGTCCTTATTCTTCTCTCACTGATATGATATCCAAAAGGAGATGAAATGAGGACAGAGTGAACATGATTTTCAAGTTTTTTCTTTGGTTGATTCAATTCCTTTTAAAATATGTCATTTAGTCCCATTAATATCATTTTAAACTCACAGGTAAATTACCTCATTATGTTAAAAATTATTTTCCTGCAATTGCTCAGGTATTCTAAAATTGTTAGTCATGCTAAAATGGGCTTTCATTAAAACAAGCCAACAAACAAAAAAGAATTAGATCATGTGCTTTTCTTTTTTAAGCAAATAGACAATCTAAAATCAAGTAATCAAAATTGTGACAGAACCATATAAGAAATAGAAATTTTCTTATTTTTTTGCTTTTCCTGGTGTTGAGATAAACATGTCAATTTGTTATATTGTTATAATTCCTTACTTTCAGCTCAGTTTTATTCTTTGCACAAATATTTCTAAAAGTTAATTTGGAGAAATTCTGTATTATGTTTTCCTTAGTAAAAAGCAAAGAGAGCTTCACCAATTAAAGAAACAGAGACAAGGCATGACCAGAAATGTATTGTGAACCTCCCATTGCCAGAATCGGATTAAAATAATTACTGTCTCTGGCTCCTGCCACTCATACCTGCCCAGGCCTGATGTTTCAACTACCCAGATGCCTATGCAGTTCTGCTTAGCATTTTTTGGAAACTCCCCTGACATCCACCTATTCTATACCCTTAGGTTTCTCATGATCTGGGTCCCACACCCTTTTCACATAATTTTTATTACTACCCACTCTCTTAACCAGGTAACCTATGGTAATAGCCATCTCATCTCATGCACTAAAGGTAATAAATTTGGAACCCAATGTCTATATGCTAAGTTCCTGGTTTAGCTTGGTGATACACTAACTTCTTGCCTGGACTTGATACCCACAGTTAAGCTTGTGAGAACCTGGGTCAATCCAGTGAACCACAGATAAATTTGCAGCTTATATTCCTAGGACCCCCTTAATGTTCAGGGGATTTTGTGGGCTATGCTGCTGAAGTAGGAATCAGGCCTTTGTTCTAGGCTATGAAACAAATAAATATGACCCAACAGTTAGATTTTCAAGGCAATAGCATGTAGGTCATTGCTGAATCCTATCAAGTTACTCTATCAAGTTGCTGTATCACAGATAAAAGGTCTAAAGGAAAGATTCTGAAGAAGATTCATCTTTAAATAGATGAACTCAAGAAAAGGAACCAATGTAGAAGATGAGGGAAAATGATGAATAGTAAAGAAAACTAATTGGGACATGGTGTTGCTTTAGAAAAAAAAAGAGAAAAAAGTTTGTTAAGACAGAGGTAAAAAGGAAAACATGCCTAAACCACTCATTGCTGGTGAGAGAAATCAAGATAAACATGGCATTTTGAAGGGTGCCATGAAATATCAAACAGTAGGTTCTTCCAAACTAACTGGAATCTTTAAAACATAAAAAATGACTTATTTTTTCTGTTCTCTTCCTCTCCAAGGGATTCATTTCTAAACTTTTAGGAGATGCCAGGCAAAGAAGAGGAGATTTGATGGCTCCAAGATGGGCCTCAAACCCTGAGCAGGGTGAGGAAGGTATCTGTGTTGTAGGGCTGCCCAGGTTGAGGTTTGGGGACTCACATGGGTTGAGGAAAATGCCCTTTTTGAGGAGTACTAGAGCCAAGAGCAGGGTACTGTGGAAGAAAAGGGTTTAGCAGTGGCAGTGGGAGATGTGTTGCATGCAGGAAATTGGTCAAATAAGTAAGTACATAAAGATAATGGTAGTTAGATTCCTCACTGTGGGAGATGATGGTTTAAAATGTGTAAAAGGATAAAATGGGATTAGCCCTGTGGTGTTGGGCTGGAATGGGTTGTGTCCTGTGAACTCAACAAAATCTCCTGTGAACAGCAACACCTAATAGAAACAGGCAAGTCTAACACTTGGGGCTTCATTTCTTACTTTCTTTTTTTATTTTTAAGAATAAGATACTTTCTTTAATCTTATAAAGGATATATGTTAAAACTGAAATGAAAATGAAAATGTAAACCATTTAAAATATTTTTCTTACATTGAGAACAAAATTCATATCTACTAACACTTTATTTCATGATCTTTCTAATTATTTATTTATCTTGTATTTGTTCTTTTTAGTTATATCTAGAATTGAGATTCAATCTGACAAAATCATAAAAGCTGGAATATATCTTGTTCTAATTCAGTCCCTAGTACTTCCCTTTTTTTTCCCCTCCTCCCTCCCCTGTTCCTTTCCTGCAACACTATTGATCTTTCTGCTATTTACTTACAGTTTTTCTTTTTTTAAATTAGAGTCTTGTGAGATTCACTGTGGTATATTCATGTATGTACATAGGAAAGTGAATCAGATTATCCCACTGTTCTTTTCTTATCTCCTCCCTCCTCCCTCCCTCCCTTCCCCTCAATCCCCTTCCTCTACTCCTCTGATCTTCTATTTTGATGGAATTCTTCAGGGCTCTATTTCTAATTACCAATTACCATTCTTCAGCAAAAGGAGACTTAGAGAAATGTCTGACTTCATGGCTGGGGCAGGGAAAATACCAAATGGAGCATATTGCTATGCCAGAAAATTTAAGAACAAACATGTTATTGTGGGGGAAAAGGTAAGAAAGTGTTCAAATAATGAACAGGGCTTTCTTTTTTTAAAATTCTTTTATTTGTTCCAATTTTTTGTGTATGACAGTAGAACATTTTCTTAAAGGATCCAGAGCAAGCATAAGTTCACAGAAACCATTGACTAAATCGGAGACAATGTGAGCATCAAAATAAATATAGTAATGGATCTTAACTCTTTAAAGCAAAATATGAAACTATGACTTCATGCTGATATAACCAAATAAATTCAAAGCTTTATGAGTAATAGGATATTTACACGGTTTCAAGCCATCTTATTATAAAGTATTTGCTAGTTAGCAAAGGCAAAAGGAATAACTTTACAGTGGAGTACCCAAGCAGATTCTATGTTAGTCAAGGGATAAAAGTAATCATTACTATTAATAGGGAAAAAATGAAAAATACATGCCACCTAGTAGGATGCATTTAAAAGACTTTAACATCTGTCATATTCCTGCCAAATGTGCTTAACTTCAATATAAACAGGAAGAGGCATAAGCTAAATCCAAATTGAGGGACACTCTACAGAGTAATGACACAAAACTAAAAAAGTCAGAAAATTAAGGGAAAGACTGAGAAATTGTTTCAACTTGGAAGAAATCAGGAGATATAACTGATTATATAATGTTCTCTCAACTGTACCCTTTTGCTATAAGGAATATTGGGGCAATTTGGAAACAAGTGGAATCCATAGATGACAATAAAGTATTAGTTTTAATTTTCTGACAGGAAAGATTAAATGTGATCATGTTAGAGAATATCTCTGTTTATAGGAGATTCATACCAAATTATTTGGGGTGTGAGGGTAATGATGAAATATCATATCAAATACTAGGATACATAACATAAAGCAAAAGGCTTTCTATTTTTTATACTTGCAAATTTCTTTAAGTTTGAAATTGTTTTAAAAAATTTAAAAATTGTTAAAGGGATTCTCTTAATTTTCTCTTTAGCTAATTTCAGTGATTGTGCCAATAAACTAAGAGATTCAAAAACATGGCAATTTAAATATCAAAAGTGTAATGTATATTAATCATTTAGAATCAGAGATATAATATTAGTAGTAAAGTAAATAATAAAAGCAAAATTACAAAAAAAAAAGTAAAATTACAAGATCAAATGTCTTTATGTCATTCTGAGTAGTCTCCTTGCTGTGAAACTGAACATGGCACTAGACCACAGGCTGCTATGGCATTTCTACTGTTTCTGGTGGCACGGTGTGTGCTTATTTGACTATTGTCCTTTTTTTCTTTATTTTACAGATCAATATTAAAATAGATCTTTCTTTTCTACAACCAGCATTAAAATACACAGTGTGAAAGGTACTTCAGAGAAAATAAGGAAATATATTCCTTAATTGTGGATCAAGACATTTCACGCTCTGAGATGTGAAAAATGAACTAAATGTGTGCATGCATTATGAAAACATAAAAATTGACATGTTATAGCAATCCCATGCTTTTAAGAATAATAATTAATATCTTCTGCATAAGTAAATTATTTGATAATGTTTTCATTGTTTCTTAGGAATTCTTGACCTGAGACTAATGTAAAGTCTGTTCATTGAACTCCTCAGCTAGCTAAATATTGTTTAAGCAAGGAATTCAGAAATATAAGAGCTCTCTGATGACTAGATTGTCTGGAAATGTAAAAGTTAAACAACTCAATGAAAGAATTAAGAATTTTTTAAAGGCAAAGTTAGGGTAACTCTGGCATAGTATTGAATATAACACCTTTAGCAGGGCAATGTACAGCTAGAAAATATTAAAAATACAGAGTTCCTTACTTGCAGGGAGTTCATTATTCCCAGGCTGCCTTTTGAAAATACACATCACCTATAGGGTTTTCTCTTATGTTGTATCCCCCGAGCCCTGCCTATAGAAAAGAGAACAGGATACAGACAACTTTCTAGAATTCTTAGCCCTCAGGGGCAGCTATGGTTGATTGAAGAGTTAGGAAGGATGGTTGGGAGAGGGTCACCAACTTCCATTCTAGTTAATATCAGCTGACTGCAGTCTCCAGGTCAGTTAATTTTCTTCTGTTCTTAGGCAAAACCAGAACCACTAAAGTTGACCAAGAGTCCAGCAAGCGCAGGATGCTAACCACAAACCATGCTGGGCCCAAGAGCAGGGCAGGATCAATGTAAGTCTATCACCACCACCACTTGGAAAAACAACTCCAAGGATATGCCCTATCACCACCTCTGGATAAGCAGTGCCATCTGTAGAAAAGGAAATTAGGAGGAAAAGAAAAAATCACTCCTTCATAGCTTTGCTCAGGGTCAGTTCTAAATAAGGAAGGGGCAAAATGAAAAATAGAAACTTAAAATAATAGTTTTTTTTTAATCATTATTTTCATCAGAAAATATGCAAAATACATGATTAAGAAACTACATGGAGAAAGTTGGATTTAAGTTTTTTAAATTTTTCTTTGAAATACATATGGATTAAGGTATGTTATCTATTATCTCAATATTAATTCAACAGTTATAACAACAAGCAAAAACTATATTGACAAAGACAAGAGAATAAATTATATTAGGTAAATTAGATTAGATAATTTATTATTAAGATATTCTGTTACCTGAAATACCTAGATGAGAGTTTTAGCTTACTTTCATTTTAGTTTTACTTTTTAAAATGGTCATGTAATTATCTCAATGCACAGATTATTTCATTGATCTATATTTACACATGTTAAAATACACATATAAAAATAAATATATTACTCCTATCTTCAGCTGAATATTTTCAGACGTTGAAAAAGTGCTTCCCTTCTGAACAAGACAACACTGGACTTTTTCTTTTTAAACATTCTCTTGCCTGGCATGTGTTTTTCACTGTTCTTGAAATGATAATACGTAGTTTCATGATGACACATCATATGGCTTTCAACTTCTACAACAGCTTCTTCATAAGTTTGAGTTATGTGTACTACAGGAGTTTGTCTATAAAATATGTCTTAGTCAAATTAATGAAATGGAATACAATATATTATCTCTTGTCAAAATGTGAAAATAATAACTATAATAATAAATCAAATAGTAGGTAGTATACTTGATAAGTGGGTCATAATTTTAACAATGATCTTATTATGATACTTATTACTTGCTATTTTATGAGTGAGAAATTTGAATCCCCAAAAGATTTTAAAAATTACTAAAGAGCTAGTAGTTGCATTTCCTATATTTTGTTAATTCTAAATAATCACATTTTCATTACAATATATACCCCAAACTATGAGATATTGTCATTGCAAGATACAAAGATGGTGTATTTTAAACAAGTGTACATTATGCAGATACATGTCACCCATTAAGGATGACTCGAAAATCATAGAATATCCCAGTGGAAATAAATTTAAATATACTGATTTTAGTTTTAAATAATTATCAAATAATATTTAAAGAATAAAATAAATTTTTCAAGAGATTTTTAGTTTCTCAGTTGAAAAGAGCTAATTCTTTGTTTTAATTGCTGTGGACTTAACATATTTTCTCTTTTTATGATTGAAACAAATTATTTAGAGACTCCTTTTGCTTCTAAAAACAGCTCAGCACACAGACTAAATTGCTGCAAGGGAAATGACCTGAAGGAGCTACACATATTTTTATTAAAATAAAAGAATTTTTAATTTTTCAAATTTTCCCATTGTTGGAATATATAATTTTTCAGGTCATGGTATCTGGTTTCACTGTAATTTGTAACTGTTTTTACTACAATACATCCATTTAAATATTCTTACTTCTTAAACAGTTTTCTTTGATGCTAACTTTAAATATTTGAACACTTCTACTAACTACCTGGAAAAAATAACAATGTTGGTGGTTGTCTAAATAAATAAAAGCCTACAGTTATAAAGGAAATATTTTAATGACTCTTGAGAGAAAGGTTCTAAATTTATCCATGGTCTCCTTGGAAGTCCTTTTCTTAAACCTACTAACATAAAACAAATTACATAGAACTAATAAAAACATACATTAGACTGTATCTGTCACCAGTAACTTACTCTTTATGCTATGATTGTGCTGCTGAATATCTCTTTTTCCACTGAACTCTAGGATACTATTTTGATCTTAATGAAAGTTGAATATTAAATGCTAAAATCAACATTGCAGCAATATTACTAGTAAAGTAAAACAAATGTTTAAAAGTAACTGATGAAGGAAGTGAACCATTAAGACTTTACTTTTGCAACTGGCCTCTCCTTGGCAAGGACTTTTTCTTCGAGGATACTTTGGTATTTGCATGAGCTACTCATCCCTAAGAACATAAGAACTCTATTGATGGTGTTTTCTATTACAGAGTTCTAGAAGCTTTCACCAGAGAAAACACAGTGTGATTGTAAATATCTACCAAGGGAAGTAGAGAGGCAACTGAAGCTTTCCAGCCAGGGATGGGAGAGTCCCACATAGATTGACAAAAACTTGCCAATCCATTGCTACTAAAACAACCACAGCTGTTGCTACCCAACAGACTGTAGTGCTATAAATGTCTTGTTTATTTTCAATCTCTTACAACACCAAGTGTGTTCCTGCAAAGGTATAGGAAATTTGGTCTGTGTTTTTAAGTGTAACAATAATTGATTCCAATTTTCCTAAGTGGTTTCTTTCTTTCTTTCTTTCTTTCTTTCTTTCTTTCTTTCTTTCTTTCTTTCTTTCTTTCTTTCTTTCTTCTTTTGGTGGGGATGGGGGCTGGAGGGCTAGGTGGGGAGTGACTATATTAAGTAGTACAAAATATTTTTGTTTTAATTTTGGTGAATTTGTGGGAGAGTAATTTAATCTTTCGATTATTTTTCCTCCCTCCTTTTGTTTTTGCAAGACAGCATGGGAATGAAGGAGAGGTGAAAACTGACAGCACTTTTAGTGAAAGCCTTCAGTGAAGGCAGCCAAAATTGATGAGTGGAAATTCATATACAAAAAACTAATTTCCCATATTTTCAATTGTTGTAGATTTACCATGTCTGACCCTAGTAACAGAAATATTTTGTAAATGAACAGATCTTTCAAGGGACTGATATTTCTACATTTCCAAGTATAAATATTTTTAAACCCTTGAAAGTTATTTATTTGAGAAGTGAGACATGTCTGAATGGCAGAATTTTCACATCTAAATGTCAAATAACAAAATTTTGGAAACTTACACAAATTTAAGCATCTTTTAAAGTTTTCTTAGAGATATTTGTTAGCTCAAATGAGTAATTTTATCCATGTTCCCTTTTTTTGCCTACCTTGGAACACAACTTCAGAAATGGCAAGAATTAAATATGTTATTTCTGAGTGGAATGGGGCAATGGTGTTTTTAAACATTTTAAAATAAATAATAACAGATGTTTTAATATCTAATTTAGTTGCTTCTTCCATTAGATATTTAGAAAATCTACCCTGAGCAATAAAGGAAAAGAGAAGTTTTCAGACTGAGCCTGGGGATAGAGTTTTAATTTGAGGAAGGCTCTGACAGTTTCTTCACTTCTAGTCACTTGGCTGGACTCAGGAAAATGATTTTTTATTTTTACTTTTTAATAGTAAATAGCTTCATGCTGTTAACCTAATGCTACAAAGCCTTTATTCAAAATGTAACCATTTTCCCAAACAACCCATTGTCATTCATTCATTAAGTCATTCATTTTCCTTGTGAAGCTCTACAAAATACACATTGTAATTTTCACCTACTAGTAAATGTTCATTTCATGTTTTGATCTGTTTCTTTATTTATTTATTTTCCTATAAATCAAGGGAAATTTGATTCTAAAACTACACAATAAGTGTAATTCATAAGCTTGTTAGTGCTGATATTTGTGGCATCTTTCTGTTTCCCACATGTTTGAAGGGTGTTTTGATGGCTATAACCTAACCTCTCTTTGCTAGGCATTCTATAACTTGAAAATTAATATTTTGGTCTCCACTTGAACTTCAGGTTACTTGATCTCTACATCAGTTCAGTAGCATAGAAGTCTCTCTGAAGGTGAAGAGAAATTTTATTTCTAAAAAATTTATTGTTAGTGTCAAGATCAAAATTATCTAATAAAATGAAAACAATTCAATCACAACTTTTCAAACTTTTAAAAAAGGAAACTAAACATTTAGACAGAAAGACTTATGAAGTTATATTTTAGAGGTAAATAGAAAACACTTCACTTTTTAAAAAATCATTCATACTCAAATTTCAAACCTGAAATCTCAAATTGTACCATTTTGGAGCCCTTAATATTTTAACTATTCGACTACATATACTTCACTATTTTTGTCACTAGTCTTTCAGACATTTTTCCTCCTGTTTGTTGTAAGTATGTAGTTCCCACTGGGACAAAAGGAAGTTAGTAATGTTCATTGCATGAACAATAGATACATAGTCCGACAGCTTTGTGGAGGCAGACAGAAAATGCCAAAGAAAGATTTAACTGTGAGACAGATCTTGATTAACACTAATGTTGTTAGTATTTTGTCTTCTTTTTCAAGGTCTGAATTATAGAATCCCCCTTTGTGTGGCTGAATTGAAATTTTAAAATTTATTTTTATGTCTAGCAAACTTAAGGCTAGAAAACAGTAAATATTGAAAAAGCTAAAAAGTTAGGGTAACTTTTTGTAAAAAGTTTCTGTGCATGATAGTACAGTCAATTGAAAAGTGAATGGAAAATGTGGTCAATCAGCTGAATGTTTTGCAAGCACACAGAGTGCTCTTTTCACAACACCAATCACCTTTGAAACTTTTAATAGTTTCTGAGTACCTTTACATAGGCACCAAAATCCTAAGCAAAAGTCCAAAAACCTGTGAGGCTCCTCTTAAGCCCCTAAGCTCCCTCCACGCTGGAGCCTTCCCCAAAACAAGTTGATGCATCTGTCTGGATCAATCTCCCCTGCCCTTTTCCTCAGTCATTACTTCTCAAGGAAGCCTTTCCTGTCTGCATTGCTGAGACCCATACTAAACTCTTGTAACAACCTTTAACTTCCCTTTGGAGCATTCATTACAATAGCAATCTGCATAATTTGTGTGATTCTTTGCTTAATACTAATCTACCAACTGTCCTGTAAATTCCTTGAAGACAGGAGAGTCTCTGATTTTTTTTTTTCAACTCTGGGTTTATAAAATCTATTAGGGTCTGAATTAATACCCTCCCAATTCATATTTTGACATACCTCAGAATATGAATAAATTTGGAGATTGGGCAGTTAAAGGGTAATTAAAATCAGGTCATTAGGATAGGCAGTATTCCAATAGCATACTAGTATCCTTCTAGCACACTAGGACACCAAAAAGTAAAAAGTACTCATAGAGAAAAGACCTCACAAAGATGTAGTGAGGAGATGGCCATTACAAACCTCAGGAGAAATCAACCCTGCTGGCCCTTGATCTCAGACTTTAAGCCTCCAATATTGGGACAAAATGAATCTCTGTTGCTTAAGTTATACAGTCCATGTTATTTTGTAATGGCAGACCAAGAAAATTAATATTACAACTAACTTAAAGCCTGGCCATAGTGAATGAACATTTTTGGGTGAATCAATCAGAAATGTCAACCTGGATTTGAATCCTAATTCTACTACAATTTAGCTTCATGATCTTAGTCACATTTCTAAAGCAATTTATGAATTTTTAAATTTATTTATAAATTTTAAAAATTTTTATAAATCTGGGACAATAAATTGTTAATAGTGTTACTGATAAAGTTAACCATGTACATGTACACTTAACATAATTAGCATGTATTTCCACTCTTTCCATTTCTTAGCCTGGAAGAATGAGGAGGAAAAGTTAATCTCTCAGCAAAGTTTATCAAATAAACAGTCTTTAGTGACAATATATGATAGTTTACATATAGTTTTGCCTTTCAGATCCAAAATATTTAAAAAACAAAGTCATCTGAATTTTATGTATAAATAGATATGTTCCTCTTCCTCACTATTATTCTAAAATATTCAGTTCTCCAGGACCTGTGCCCCCACTCTTCTGCATCCTGTCAACAGAAGGAATCCAAAAGAGGCTCATGGCTATTGCAAAAAAGCTGTACTTCTTATTTCTGTGCTAGCCCATGGTCTTTCAGGGATTCTTGTGCAAATACATTTGGTGTTTAACTTTTATGTCAATCAATATTCATTACTGTATTTTTGTTTGTCCATACTAGAATCAACTTTCTCTAGTTTGAAAAAAGCTGTGGAACTTATTTAAAACCCTTTAGAAAAATAATGGACTGGGGGTATGGCTGGAAACTTTCAAAATATTGAGCACTTTTCCCCAGGTATGGCCACTGGAGAATATATTGGATTAGCCAAATCTATCAGCTATCCAACACTCCAAAAAACACAGATATTCAGTGAAGTTAAGAGTTTATACAAAGGATGATGGAAGCAAACTCCTTGGTATCAAGTAGAATACAGGGAAGTAGCAGGTTACACAACCATGGAAAGGGCTTGGAGGACAAATGGCATGGAAACTGCTGATAGAGTTAATGCAATTAAGAAGTGCCCAAATCACAGTGCAATCCCCATACAGCAGCTGCCAGAATATGATGGTTTCTCCATCTCTTTCAGCATCCAAATTGGGTCCTATTGTCTTCCCATCAGCATAATATAACCTGGGAATCTTTGGTAAAAGAAACCTGGGAAATGGTTTTTCATCTTTTGCCCTTTTAAGATTATGTGCACATGAGAATAAAGGTGAGTTCAAAATAATCTCACACCAGACACTGTTCAATCATTTAAATCCTAAATGTGGCAAATCATTCTCCTGTCTACCTCTGTTTCTGGAATTTCTAAATATCTCCAGATAAACAAGCCCATTCCAGAGGTTGTTTATAGACAAATCTAGTAAATGGGTTAAATAAAATACCACAATTCTAATTAATGTTCAACCACCAGGAAGGTTAAAAAATATGTAATTTAGGTACTACTTTATCAATCCTACAAGAGACACTTAAACTTCTCTTTAAAATATCATATTAAAGACCTAGTAATCATGTTGAACATTTCAAGAATTTTTGTTGTTAATTTTCTTAAAAATGTATTTGTTTTAATTAGTTACACATGACAATACAATGCACTTTGATATGTCATATGTAATGGAGTATTAATTTCTCATTCTTCTGGTTATACATGATGTAGAATCTTAGCAGTTATATAGATACATATGAATGTAGGGTAATAGTGTCTGATTCATTCTACCATATTTCCTATTCCCATACTCCCTCCCTCACCTCCCTTCAATCCCCTCTACCTAGTCTAAAGTAATTTTATTCTTCCCAAGCCCCCTACCCCACATTGTGAATTAGCATCCACATATCAGAGAAAACATTTGGCTTTTGGTTTTTGGAAATTGGCTTATTTTGCTTAGCATGATATTCTCTGGCTCCATCTATTTACTGGCAAATGCCATAATTTCATTCTGCTTTAAGGCTGAGTAATATTGGACTTTTTGTTAACCATTATCTCTTGAAGGGCACCTAGGATGGTTCCATAGTTTAGCTATTGTGAATTGAGCTGCTATAAACATTGATGTGGCTGCATCCCTGTGATGCATTTAAGACCTTTGGGTATAAAATAAGGAGTGGATAGTGGATCAAATAGTGGTTCCATTCCAAGTTTTCTGAGGAATCTCCATAGAGCTTTCCATAATGGTTACACCAATTTTCATTCTCACTAGCAATGTATGAATGCACCTTTTCCCCTACATCTTTGCCAACACTTACTGTTGCTTATATTCTTGATAATTGCCATTCTGACTGGGGTGAGATGAAACCTTAGAGTAGGTTTGATTTGCATTTCTCTAATTACTAGAGATGTTGAACATTTTTTCATCTATTTGTTGATCAATTGTATTTCTTCTTCTATGAAGTGTCTGCTCAGTTCTTTAGCCAATTTATTGACTGGGTTATTTGGTTTTTTTGCATTAAGTTTTTTGAGTTCTTTATATCTCCCAGAGATTAATGCTGTATCTGAGGTGCATGTGGTAAAGATTTTCTGCCATTCTGGAGGCTCTCTCTTGCTGTTATTGATTGTTTCCTTTACTGAGAAGAAGCTTTTTAGTTTGATCCATCCCATTTATTGATTCTTGATTTTATTTTTTGTGCTTTAGGAGTATTGTTAAGGAAGTCAGTTCCTAAGCTGACATGATTAAGATTTGGGCCTACTTTTTCTTCTATTAGGAGCAGGGTCTCTTGGCTAATGCCTAAGTCTTTAATCCACTTTTAGTTGAGTTTCATGCAGGGTGAGAGATAATGGTTTAATTTCCTTTTGTTACATTTGGGTTTCCAATTTTCCCAGCACCATTTATTGAATAGGCTATCTTTTCTCCAATGAATGTTTTTGGTATCTTTGTCTAGTATGAGATAACTATATTTATGTGGGTTTGTCTCTGTGTCTTCCATTTTGTACCATTGGTCTATGTGTCTGTTTTGGTGCCAATACTATGCTGCTTTTGTGATTATGGCTCTGTAGTATAGTTTAAGGTCTGCTATTGTGATGCCTCCTGCTTCACTTTTCTTGCTAACAATTGCTTTGGCTGTTCTGGGTCTCTTATTTTTCCAAATGATTTTATGATTGCTTTTCTAGTTCTATGAAAATGTTGCTGGGATTTTAATTGGAATTGCATTAAAGCTGTATAACACTTTTGGTAGTATGACCATTTTGACAATATTAATTCTGTCTATCCAGAAGCATGGGAGGTCTTTCCATCTTCTAAGGTCTTCAATTTCTTTCTTTAGTGTTCTGTAGTTTTCATTGTGGAGATACTCTACCTTTTTTTTTTAAGATTGATTCACAAGGGTTTTTGTTTTTGTTTTTGTTTTTGAAGCTATTGTGAATGGAGTAGTTTTCCTAATTTTCTCGTTTAGTCACTGATGTATAGGAACATGTTTGATTTATGGGTCTTAATTTTGTACCCTGCTACTTTGCTCAATTCCTTTATTAGTTCTAGAAGTTTTCTGGTGAAATATTTTGGCTCTTCTAACCATAGAATCATGTCATCAAAAATAGTGATAGTTTGAGTTCTTCTTTTCCTATTCATATTCCTTTAATTTCTTTCTCCTAATTGCTCTGGCTAGAGTTTCAAGGATGATATTGAATAAAAGTGGTGAAAGAGGGCATTCTTGTATTGTTCCAGTCTTTAGAGAGAGTGCTTTCTTTTCTTCTGTATTTAGAATGATGTTAGCCTTGGGTTTAGCATATATAGTTTTGACAATGTTGATGTATGTGCCTGCTATCCCTAGTTTTTCTAGTGCTTTGAACAGGAGGGGGTGCTGCATTTTGTCAAATGTTCATCCTGCATCTATTGAGACAATTATATGGTTCTTGTTTTTAAGTCTATTGATGTGATGAATTACATTTGTTGACTTCAATAGGTTAAACCAAACTTGAATCCCTGGGATAAACCCTATTTGATTATGGTGAACTATCTTTTTAATATGTTTTTGTATGCAATTTGCCAGAATTTTGTTTTCTTTTAAAACACCTCAGGTCAAATTCTTCTGAGAAAAAAAAAAAATTATAATTTGAAGTTGCAAATTCTGTTCTACAAAATTTATGTTCAAACTAAGAAATTCTATGTTTCCATTAAAATTACACATGCAAATATTTTAATCTGAGTTCTTATGCATATTCAGTAAAAAAAAAACAGCAATATTTTGCACATTGTTGCTTAAATGCATGTTTCAAAATTAGCTTGTTAAATGTGTCATTCCTAGCCTCTTCTCCCTGCCCCACCACTGTATTTATTGAGGAATGATAGAAAAATACAATTTGATCTCAATTTTTGTTATCTATTCTTCACTTTTAAAGGATAGTTTTGTGGGCTGGGGATATAGCTCAATTGGTAGAGCGCTTACCTCGTGTGCACAAGGCCCTGGGTTCAATCCCCAGCCAACAAAAAAAAAAAAAAAAAAAAAAGGATAGTTTTGCTAGTATATATTCTTTTTGGCAGTTTCTTATCTTTTGGTACTTTTAATACATCAT
Source organism: Glaucomys volans (assembly GCA_020662805.1). Lineage (NCBI taxonomy): Eukaryota > Metazoa > Chordata > Mammalia > Rodentia > Sciuridae > Glaucomys > Glaucomys volans. Next base: position 215,870 of record JAJEJO010000882.1, on the reverse strand, counting down.
TCCACTCTCTTCTGTCCTGCAAGGTTTCTGTTAACAAACTCTGCTTGATAAAGTTAGAAAAAGCTTCTTTATATGTAGCAAGTTACCTTTCTCCTCCTGCTTTCAAAATTCTTTTTTCCTTCTGATTTCTGATAATTTAGTTATAAGGTGTATCAGCATACATCTATTTTCTATTTATCTGGGGACTTTGAGCTTGTGGTATCTGGAAGGCCATTTCCATCCCTAGACTTAGGGATCTTCTGTCATTATTATTTTAAATAGGCTTTCTGCCCCAGTCTTCCTCTTTTTGTTTTTCTTTTCCTCTGGGACATTATAAATGATATATTGCTTTTCTTGATAATATCTCATAAATCCTATAGCTTTTCTTCTCTTTTTTCCTTTTTTTTCTTTTGACTCCTCTCACTGAATAATTTCAAACAATCTGTCTTCACATTCAATGAGTCTTTCTTCTGCTTGATCAAGTCTACTGTTGAAGCTTCCTGTTATAGTTTTTATTTCATTTGCTGCCTTCTTCAGTACCAGAATTTGTTTGGTTCTTTTTTCCTAATTTCTGTTTGTCAGATTTCTTGCTTTATTCATTCATTATTGTCCTGACATTGTTGAGCTGTTTCTGTGTTTCTTTGTGGTTTGTTGGGCTTCTTTAAAAGAATTGTTTTGAATTTTTTGTCAGGAAAAAATGTAACTCATTTCTTTGGGGGTTAAATATTAGAAATTTATTGGATTCTGCTGGTAGTGTCATGTTTCCCTCATTTTGTGTGTGTGTTCCTTATAACTCTGAATGTACAGTTACTGATACATTCCAAGTAGTTTCCTCTTCCATACTTTGCACACTGTCTTCATTTGGCAAAGATTTTCACCTCCAGTTGGACATGAATGTACCACCTGCGTGGTATGCACAATGGCACCATGTGATCACCAGGTCTGGAAGACATATAATAACACCAGGTCCAGAAAACAGGCACATGCACAGTGGTGCTAAGTCTGGGAGGGGTGTTTCAGTGGCTCCAACACTGGGAGGGGCTCAGTGATAACTCCAAGCAGCTTCAAGAAGTAGGCTGTACATCAGCATGAACTTTGGGAATCCTTGATTCTGGCAAGGTCTACTGAGGTCCTCAGTAGCAAAGGCTGCTGGGGTCCACCTGATCTCTTTTTACCCCATGGGGGGTGGGTCTCATGGTCAATGCGATTCTTCTTGGTGCTGAGCTATGCCAGCTAGGGAATGGAGTAGCCCAAGTAAAACACTCCCAATCTCTTTCTCCCTCTCTCACTCTTTCTTTCTCTCTCTCTCAGAGCCATCATTGGCTTTTGTGCTCCACTGAGTTGCTTCAGATTTTATTTGTACTCCAGAACTCTTTTAATCTGTGGGTATCTGTTAAATCCTTGCTTTTGTTGGGGGATAAGGGCTGAGATTGCTTAGGCTGTTATCTTCTTTACATTCAGGACTTTAGTCATTTCAACTAAAACATTTTATTATTCACGTGACCAAAATTATTTCACTTGACATAAAATCTACTTTTTAAAAAATTTCCTTCCTCACTTGATGAAACAAATCATAAACAAAAGGAAATGTATAACGGAAGTAAATATTGTGAGAGTTTACACCCTCTCCTAAGTGAGGAGAGATGACCTTATTATCTGGATTTAGACATGCATTGTGGTGGCATTGTTATGAGTAGGATTAAGATTTCAGCTGCAAATCTAGAACTGGTCCTACCTCTCATGGGCCTTTTTCAACAATACCAAGCATTGTCTTCCCAATGTGTATCTAGAAATCCTCATGACACAACTCTGACAGACTTTTGAGTCTATTCACATAACAGAAGCAAATAGTATCATTGAAGCCTTGGTGCACTTCTCTCCACAGAATCCTTCCCCAACTTTCCTTCTATCCTTCTTATTTGCTTTATTGTTGAGCAAAGACCCATGTTCAAGTACTATTGTCTTTGCAGTTGTCCTGTGTTTCCTGCCACTTTCACCTTACCCACTGAAGTCTTATTTCTACTTTTACCATTGCTTGAAAACTGAATTCTTAAATATTTGTGCAGCAAACTCCTTCAATCCAAATACACAAATACTCAGTTCTCAATACTTTTTGTGTTTTTATAATAATGCTTACAATTTGAAAATTATCATCATGGCACAAGTATTCAAGTGGAAGAAATACAACATAAGTAAATAATAAAAATGAATATTTAGTTGATATTGACTTGGCCCAGGTGGTGGCATTAGAGGATCTGAGGAGCACTCAGATTCCAAACATGTTTATTTTGAAGATAGAGTCAATAGAGCATTCTGACAACATGAGTCTGAGATGGAGGAAAAGAAGTAATTCCAGGATGCTTATGAATTATAGCACAAGAAACTTAAGGATAAAAGTGTTTTTAATGAGATGGTAAAGATCAAGGAAAGAAGGTTCTGGAAGGAAGATCAAGGGTCTAATATTGGGATTCCGAGTAAACATTCAAATAGTAATATCAGGAAGGGAGTGGTATTGGATATTACTTGACTTATGACGGTGTTAAATCCCCATAAACTTATAATAAGCTAAAATACCATAAATCAAAAATGCATTTAATACACCTAACCTATCAAAATCATAGCTTAACCTCACTTACCTTAAATATGCTTAAAACACATTCAGTAGCCTATATTTGGGCAACATAATTTAACACAAAGCCTATTTTATAATGAAGTGTCAAATATCTTACGTGATTTTTTTGAATACTGTACTGAAAGTAAAAGTCACAAGGCAATTTGACACCATCATGGAATTGAAAAATTACAAGATGAACCATTGCAAGTCAGACACCATCTGTATAGGAGTCTGAATTTATGAGAGAAATCCACAGTTGAAGTAAAAATTTGGAAAAACTCAGAATTTAGATGCATTCAAAAGTTGTATTAGATGTGTTGAGAATTATCTGAAGCCAAATCCATAGCTCATTAGGAAGGATTGTGCCATTGTTTGATGATATCTGCAATGGACTTAACGAGAGAAAGGAGTGAAATAGTACCAGGGATTTCACATCATAGAGGTAGAGGAAATGTACAAAGTTATAAATGGTAAAAAATAACAATTCAGAGACTGGAGGTCCATAGGATATGAATCGACAGTCAACCAATTTGTAGAGAAATCAAATGAAGGAGGGGAAGAAAGTATAGAGGAAAGATTAGTATCTCAATGCAGGTATATTGTTTTATTTTGTTTTACTTCATTGCATGACACAAATACTTTTTTTAATAAATTGAAAGTTTATGCAAATTCTGCACGGAGTGTCTATCAACATCATTTTTACAACAGCACATGCTCTCTTCATGTCTCTATGTCACAGTTTTGATAATTTAACTGTAATTCAAAGTTGTTTTGTTATTATATCTTTTATGTTGACCTGTTATCAGTAAACTTTGATGCTAATATTGTAATTGTTTTGGAGCATTAGGTTATAATGCAGTGATAGGGCTTGAAAGAGCTTACCCAAATTTTGAAAGAAGTTCTACCTTGGGTAAAATACTGTCAAACAATCTCTCACCTTAAATCAAAATCTGCAAATGCCTCAGCTAGGTGATGAAGGAATGTTAAAAGCCAGGAGAGGTTGAAAAGTACACTACCCACACCAAACAGTCAAGGAAAACTTCTTGAGCAAAATTAAAAGTGCTACTGTAGTGAATACACAAATGACAAGAAAGCAAAACAACCTTGTTGACATCAAAAAGGACTTAGTTGTCTAGATGTGAAACCAAACCAGTCTCACATTTCCTTAGTTAAAGGCTCATCCCTAAGAATTCTGTAACTCTCTTCAGTTCTAGGAAGGCTCAGAGAAGTGAGGAAGTTACAGAAGTTTGAAGCTAGCAGAGGTTGATTTGTGAGGTTTAAGAAAGGAAACCATCTTTATTGCATCAAAGTGCAAGATGAAGCAAAAATTGCTGATGCAGATGCAGATCTAGCTATCAAGAGGCTCTGGTTGACATGATGAAGTTGCACACACTAAATAGACTTTTAGTGTAGACTCAACAATCTCACTGTCACCTCAAGATTTTCATAGCTAGAGAAGTGAAGTCAATGCCTGGCTTGAAAGCTGCAAAGCACAGTCCAACACTCTTGTTAGGGGCTGATGCATCTGGTGATATTCAGTCAAAGACAACACTCATTTACCATTCCAAAACTCCACAGAGCCCTCAAGAATTACACTTAGATCTATCTTGTGTGTGCTCTATAAATGGAAAAGGAAAGCTTGAATGATGGCACATTTGTTTACAACATGGTCTACTGAATATTTTAGGTTCACTGTTGGCACATACAGCCCAGAATATTTCAAAATATTGCTGTTGAAAGTACACCTGGTCATCCAGAGGTCTCATGGAGATACACAATTGATGAGCATTGTTTTTATGCCTGCTAACCCAATATTTGAGGAGTAATTTTGACTCTCGATCCTATTAAGAAACTCATTTTGTAAGTCTAAAGCTGCCACAGTTATTTCTCTGATGGATCTGGACGAAGTAACTTGAAAAATTTCTGGAAAGGACTCAGTGTCCTACATGCCATTAAGAATATTCATTATTCATAGGAGGAGGTCGAAATATCAACATTAACAGGAGTTTGGAAGAATTGTATTCCAACCTTTATAAATGACATTTTTTTAAGACTTCAGTGGGGAAAATAACTACAGATGTGGTAGCAATATCGAGAACTAGAATTAGAAGTGGAGTCTGAAGAAACTGAATTGCTGAAACCTCATGATAAAATTTTACTGGATGAGGAGTTGTTTGTTATGGATGAACAAAGAAATTGGTTTCTTGAGATAAAATCTACTCCTAGTGAAGATGCTGTGAACATTGTTGAAGTAACAACTAATTATTTATAATATTACCTAAACATAGGTGATAATGTAGTGATAAAGCTTAAAAGAACTTACTCAAATTTGAAAGAAGTTCTACCTTGGGTAAAATACTGTCAAACAGTATTGCATGCTACCGAGAGATCTTTCATGAACAGAAGAGTCAATCAATACTAAGAACTTTATCATTGTCTAATTTTAAGAATTTGCCCAGTTTTCAGTCACCAACATCTTGATCAGTCAGTAGCCATGAGCATCAAGCAAGACCCAACAACAGGCTATGACTCCCTGAAAACTCAGATAATCATTAGTGGTTTTAGCAATAAAATATTTTTAATGAAGATATATACATTATTTTTTAGACATAATGTTATCGCATATTTAATAGATTTCATTATATTAGAAACATGACTTCTATATGTACTGGGAAACAAAAATATGACTTAATTTATTCTTATCTTCACTTTATTGAAGTAATTTGAAACAAAAACCTCAACATCTCTGAGATATGCCTATGTACAGACTTAGCTTTATGGCTAAATTTTTTTATAGTTGCCAGATTTAGACAATCTGGAATCTTTTAATAATGCAATAAATTGATTTTGGTATTATAGCCATTTTTATGAAGAAAAGAAACCCATATTGAAATAGTGTGATTTTCAACTAATAAAAATTACAATATCATAATAGTACTCTCCTACAATCAGATTGAAAGTGTAAAAATTTACATAAGGCTAAACCTAGTAGCAACCAACTTTGATTTGTAGGATTAGAAATAATCTTATAAACTTTGCCATAATCTCCTCCTCCCCTTCCTCACATGGATCTGAAGTGATCAAGCACTCTAAATATGTAATGTGTAACTTCCAGCTGAAGAAATCTTCCCCTTGCTCCATGAGTAGGTCATTTCCTTGGAAAGAGCTGCTCCCCATGGTGAACAAAGCTGCAATTGCAGCTCAAATGTTGTAATACACAAGATGTTCTCAGAATAATCACCAGATGGGGAGCTTGGCTAATTGGTTGAGGATGTTTTCTGCTCTGTCAGCCCTTGGCAAAAGGAACAAAGAGAGACTATGAGGTCCAATGGCTAGAACACTGAAGTGTGGAATTCTGGGATCTGCCTTCCACTTGTGATCCCTAGATAATTTCTTTAAACTTGCTATATTTTATTTTATCATAAATATACCTAAGATTCTACATACATCCTTAAGATGTATATTGCAGGCCAAATTATAAAGGTAAAATGGGGGAAGGTATCCTGTATATTGAACCATTCTCTTCTGAAGCAGATTAGATTTATTTCTTAGTAATTTCTTTCTGGTTAGTACATATGGCCACATAGTGATACATAAATATGAAAAATCTGATGGGCTAAAGAAACTGATTGTAAGATCTCAAGGACCAGGGCCCTCCTATGGCAAAGGGCAGCCTTAGATAAATCCATCCACTCCACGACTTATTTCTTCTCCTTGATTCAGAAGAGGTAGATGAAGTGAGAATCTTAGAGCAGCGATATATATATTAGAAACCAGCATTGGTGTGAGTGGTTATTAGAATATTTAAAAATAACCAAAACAGGACAAAAAAGATAACATTTTCATATTTTAAATATTTAGAATTAAAGCATACAGGACTGATGATCTAATTATTTAATGAGAGTCTGACATTCTTACCAGTCTGTGAATTCCTCTAGGGTGGATACCACTCTATCTTGTTCCCCCAGGTTTCCTCTGTTTTAGCACATCACACTGTGCTTCAACTCCAGCTGGAGCAGGAACAAGAGGGTAGAGTGCAAGAGGCATGAATTGGGCCAGGGAAAAACGAAGGTTACATGGGAGAACCACAGAAGAAAGATGACCTGACACTGAGGGTACCTGAGGGGTACCAGAAATACTCATTTTGAAACCAGAACAAAGAAGACAAAGTGGCCAAAACAGAAATCAGAAGCATTGGGTGGAAAGCAAATGTATTGGAGAAAAGATTGGAGATATATATATATATATATATATATATATTACATCTGAGCACTTTACCTCAGAAGTCCAAGGAAAAGTACATTGGTGGGGAACCTAGAGAGGAGTTTTTATAGAACAAACCTCAGATGCCAGTCCAGTTCTTACTGCTTTTTAAATGGACCAGGCTTGCTTTCACTGTATTGCAATTTAAACAATTCTAATAGTCTGAATATTTAAAAAGAACAGAAGTGAAATGATCTGTCAGAACTGGACAGGGTGTGGCTGGCCAGGACAAAGTCAGATAGTAATTCAAAGAGAGGTACCAACTCTGAGAGAGTCTCTGATTAAATTAGGGCTGTTGTTGAAAGATCTGACACCAGAACTTCATAGGCACTGCTCTGTACTGAGTCTTTCCTCGTTGTACCCGGCAGATGCAAATCACAGTTTTAGAAGCACCAATGCCTTTGCAGCAAAGTTATGAGCTCTTTTTATGTATCAGAAAAATCATTTTAAAAACATTTTGTAAAAGTACTTGGATATCAGAATGGTTACTTTATGTATATGTGCATTGCACATGCAAACACATAAATACACATACATATGTATAGTTTTAAACTTTTATTCCCTATACTTAAAAAAATCAACTAAATTCCTTTCATGGTCCTTTTAGTCAAAAAAGTAAATTTATACATCCAGTACTGTATTGAAAAAAAAAAGGAGTGTGTTTGCTGTGTTCCTGTTTAAATCTTTTGACCTTTCCCTTCCAAATAAATTGGTACTATTAATAATTCAATTTCCAAATTCAGAGAAAAGCATAAAATTAATTCCCTTTTCAGTGAGTTTAGATGATGTAACCAGGCCCTGCTTTTGGCCTGTGTCTAGTTCCCTGACTAAAATCACTTCAGAATGGCCTGTTTCTCAAGGAGGTTTGGTCTTAAGAGGGATGGTGGGTGTCTTCTACAGGAGACAGTAGGTCAATGGCCAAACGCCAATGGAGACAAACAGATGTTGTGGTTAACCAAGTTGGAGGAGGAATATTTGAATTTTATTCCAGAAGACTCTTGCCAGAAGTGCTATGAAGAGAAAATCCATGCTTGATCCTCTACCTCCCGTTTGATGGAAACTATTCAGATACATTTGTCTGAATTCAAAGGATCTGGGCAACTGGATTTTATAAAGAACATAAGACAAAAAAGGAATTTAAGTTTTAACTACTTTTATAACCCGCCAACTTCAGTATGCATATTCCTAAAATTTGTGTATGAAAAATGGAAGCAAATTCAACAAATAAATAAAATTTTACCTTCCACTGAAATATGAGAGCATTAACAAGAAGGAAAAAGTATGCACTGTTGCTAAGTGAGTTCATTTCACAAAATGTCAGACATGTGCTCTTCTTGGAAACCTCAAAGATCAAGGGACATATATTATTATTTATTACAAAAAAACTTGGAAGGGACCAATTTAGTAAGTGTTTTAACCTGTGCCTGAGAATTTTAGAAGAGAATATTTCTGCAAAATTATCTGAGCCAATAAATTCCTTATAAGTAAAAAATATGGACATTTTATTTTAAGTGCTGCAAAACTATTACCGATATATTTGCCGCAGACCTTGAAGTAGTCTTCAGTGTGGGAATGCAGGGGAGAATATTAAGGCTGGAATATTGGCACCCATAAGTCAAAGGTAAGCAAGAGGAAGTATTGTCTACTTCCCCAAAAGTATGTTAAGTCCAGAAGTATGAATAAAGTGAAGTGGAAATGGAGATAATTACAAGACAAGCCAGAGCTCCTGATCACTGTTAAGAAAGATTTTCTTGATTCATATCATCCTTGATATACATAATACACAATGCAACCAACATTTTTGTCACTGGTGTACATAGAGGTATGTAACAGACAAAATTCCAAGAACACAGGCTCTCTGTGACCCACATCCCTGTAAAATCTCCTGTCCTTGAAAATAAGCAGAACCTGTAAATGCCATGAGACATCACTCCCATGATTGTATTATTTTATATTATATTATATTGCAAAAATATTATCCAAATGGGCATGACCTAATTACATGATCCCTATAAAAGAAGAAAGTATGACTGGTTGCAAGTGAGGAAGTCAGAGATTTAACAGCTAGCAGTTAGGGGCTTCTCCTACACCCTCAAGGAGTTAATTCTGCATACAGTCAATAAATTTGGAAGAGATTCCCAAACCCATAAAAGAAATACAGCACTAGATGATACCTTGATTTTAGCTCAGTGAAACTGAGTGGAGAATCCAGTCACATCATGCTGAGACTTCAGACCTACACAACTGTGAGAGTTGTTTCAGGCTGCTATGTTTGTGAAGATTTGTCATGCAACAACAGAAAAATGAATACAAATTGATAACTCTATTTGCGGACTCACTTATGATTAAAAGTCCTTACCACACTGACTTCAGATCTTCTAAGAGCATAATTAATTATGCTAAAATTTTGTCACTTAATAACAAGGTTCCCTGGTAATGGTTCATGTTAGAGCAATCACAGAAGCGTGTTTAAAACTAACCTTGTAAATTGAACAGACAATATATTTCCTCGGTATCTATTAAATCTCTCTCTCTAGAAATTGTTTAAAATAAAATTCAGAAAATAAATTTCAGAATATTTTAATAAACAGTTTCTGTTTCTACACTATATGGAATTTGTGTTCGATTTTAGCAAATTTATAACCTTTTATGGGAAATATTTTTACTTTGGTCATCAAAACCTTTGTTAAAATTGTAGGTTGTTCAAAACACATGCTCACTTAATGTCACCTCTGAGTGTTTTCCAACATGAGAATTTGATCCAATGTCCATAATTTCAAAGCACATAAATCTGTAAACCATAAAATGGGACACCAGTGGAATCAAGCATAGAAATCACATGTAAGAAATCAAGCATATTTCCATTTGTTCTATGTATTCTTTATTCTGGAGAAACCTTAACCAATCTTGTTTTACTTACACTTATTTTAAATACCTGATGCATGTAATAAATTAACGCATACAACAGTGGAGACCATATCATTTAGAAAGGCGTGCCTTTAACACTGATACAATATTTTTCATTAAACATGTAAGACAAATCCCAACATAAACAACAGCTTTGGGTGGAAAGTCTCTCAAGCATTTAAAAGAAGCTCTGTATGTAAAACTGTACTAAGCAGGAAAAAATAAATAAATACTCTATCTTTTTCCCTGAGGGGTGAGCCTAGATGTCACTTGTTTTTTAAACATGAATTGTAACAGTTAAGTCTGGCTTAAAAATACAGTTAAAATAATTCATATGACACTTCTAAAAGTAACATCATTCTTTAGTGATGAATAAAGCAATCCTAACTAGTTATGTTCAGATGTCTATGCACAGAACAAAATTTTAAATGTTTAAATAAAGTCAAATATGTTTAAAAAATTAAGGAAATCTTTGCCAATGTTGTGGAAAGGCAAATATATCCAAGAAAATGAGTTAACTTATATAAAATACTTAGAGCAATGAGGACCAATTATGTTTTTCATTATGGTTATTATTTTAACTATATTTTCCTCTTGGATATCCTCTGACTCCATTCCTTTTATTATCTACAAAGTGGTTCCATAAAACTTGAAGAAATTGCCGGGCACCGTGGCACATGCCTGTGATATGTGGTTCAGAAGGCTGAGGCAGGAGGATTGAGAGTTCAAAGCCAGCCTCAGCAAAAGCAAGGCACTAAGCAACTCAGTGAGACCCTGTCTCTAGATAAAATACAAAATAGGGCTGGGGATGTGGCTCAGTGGTCGAGTGTCCCTGAGTTCAATCCCCAGTACCTGTCACAAAAAAAAAAAAAAAATTGAAGATTTCAAATAATTTCTAAACAAATCAGAGAAGGCTACAATGCAATTATTCTTGTTACAGTAAGAGAAGCATCCACAGTATTGCCTACTCACTGGTCACCATCTTTTTTCATGTCTACTCAAATCTGCTCATTGTGTACACTCCAGTGCGCACGCAGCCCCTTGTTAGCAATTAGACATTACACGAGCCCTCTTCCCTCTTGCTCAGGACCAGCATAATCCTCAGTGCCATTTGCATGAGCCTCTCAAGTTCAATATTTCATTCCATAGCCTTCACAGGATGAGCACTCAGGGAGAACAGAGACACACTGTTCCTATTTATTACAAGTGATGAAAAAGGCATCCAGCATGCCAGGATATCATTTTAAAGACATTGTGCCCAACAAGCTCTTGTGCAACCAATTTATTGAATGGCTGTAGAGGATAAGTAGAAACATTTTTAAAATTTTTTTCATATCTGTCTTCAAAACTATTTAGTCATATTTTTCTTCCCTTTTCTCTTAGCCATATCTAAGACACATTCCATCCCTTTTTGATTGCTTTCAGGCATTAGAACAGTCTCTTTTCCATCTCCTTTACAGTTTAACATAAATCAGAAATATTCAGTTCCCACTCAATGTTAAGCTTCTCCTCTAACCTCCCTCAAATCCCAATGCCATAGCCATTGGAAGCCAGGGCACATCTTGAGTTTTCACTCTGCCTTTCTCTTCCATATTCATCCATGACTCACTGGGTTTCCATTGGTTTCCTCAAATCTGATGTTGGGGGAAAAGAATGAGTGCTAAAAGGGAAAAATCTAGGTTAAATTAGTGGGCATCAACTATAGCTCTCTCTTGGTTTGTGGAAAACTAGTCATGGGAGATGTCCAAACTTTGGCTCCTTTATCTGATTTTAGGGGGATAGCTGGAGCCTTCTCTCCATAGGAACCTTCAATGTTACACATTTAACAGCTTGGGCAAGATTTTTTTTCTGGATGATTTCATATGGCATCCTTAGTCCCCATTTTTAATGGCCCTATAAATCTCCATTTGCTGGGTCTCCTTGTCCTGTTAGACATGCCCTATAAAGGTCTCTATTCTTATCTTCAGAGTGCCCTCTCAGGTTCAAGGAAATGCACATTTGCCCATCCCACAATGGAGTTCGTTGCAGCCTTCTCTCCTCACATGTCCTTCACAATTTACCCTAGGCAACCTCTTATATTTTATACTCTTCTAGGTAAAAGTCAAAAATATTGCTGGTGCCTACTGAAGCCAAGATAAACAGATTAGGATCACCCAAGAATTTGCTAATCCACTTCATTCTGGTTGCAGCATGAAAGGGGTCTACTCATTTTCATAGTTTAGCCAGCAACCACCAGGGGCAATATGTCATTTTCCCCTCACCATAAGTGATTCTCTTAAAGAGGGCGTCTAATATGGTTTGGACATGGAATGCCCTTCAAAACCTCATGTATTGAAGGTTTTGTACCCAATGTAGTACTGTCCAGAGGTGGGGCTTTGGGAAAGTGATTGGATCATAAGGTGGTAGAAACTGTAGGCAGGTGGGGCAAGGTTGGGGTAGGTAACTGGGGAAAGAAGTCTTATCCCTGGCTCTTTCCCCTCTTTTCTCTCTCTCTCTCCTTCTTTGTTGCCATGAGCTGAACAGTTTGCTTCTGACACACACTTCCACCATGATGTTCTACCTCACCTCAGGCCAAAAGCAATGGAGTAGTCTGGACATGGACTAAAAGCTCTGAAACCATGAGCCAAAATAAATCTTTCTTCAAGTTGTTTGTGTCATATCTTTCATCACAGTGACAGAGTTGACTAATATAGCATCTTCTCCTCTTAGTTTTAGTTAAGAGAAAACAGCTTCCTTCTGGACAGGTCAGTAATCTCTCTCAAAGGATCTTCCTCCTATTTCAGATCCCTCTTCTTCAAATGTATCTTCTCATGCAACATTGGCTAAGGCTAATGAGATAATTCTTGTTTTTCCTTTTCAGCAAGTCCTAGGGAAATGTCAGAACTGGTGTTCAGAACAAGAGGGCACTTAAAATGTATTCCCAGCTTGAAGACTATTGACACCCTAGGATGACAAAAAAGTTGTAATTAACATATTATGCTGTAGAATGAAAGGAGAATAAATACATAATTTCTGCATCACTTTTCTAGCAATTTATTAGACTTTATTAAGAATAATCCTTGCTTGTATAAAATTTTATCAAAATAGATTCTACTATTATGTATAACTAAGAAGCAATTTTAAAAGAATAATCCTATAGTAATTATATATATATTTCAATATATATCATATATACATATGTATAAATCTTCAGATATATATATATGATATATATATAAATCTTCTGATCTTTAATGGATCAATTATGTAGGATAATTTCCTCAGCATCCTCCTCCTACCTTTTCATTTGTATGGTGGTTTTAAAGTATGTCCACAAGCCCTTTTATACTCCTCTCTTCATTTAGTAGAACCTAATGCCCCTCTCCCAGAATAGGGAGGCCAGTTAACTGATTGCTAGTAGAATATAGCAGAATTTACAGAATACAACAAAGTCATAAAAGTTTCTGAGGATCGTCTTTGCTCTTTCTCTTGGATCACTGGCTCTAAGGGAAGGCAGCTGTCATGTTTTAAGGACACTCAAAGATTCCTAGAAAGAGGCCCACGTGACCATGAACAGAGACCTCATATAAAGAACCATGTGAATAAAGCCAGGTGTGGTGACACATGCCTGTAATCCCAGGAATTACTGACAGGGTGAGGCAGGAGGACTGAAAGTTGATGCCAGCCTCAGCTACTTGGCGGGCCAGACTTTGTCTCAAAACAGAACTTTTAAAAAGTGCTGTGGATGTAACTTACTGTTAGAGCACCCCTGGGTTCAGTCCCCAGTACTGCTCAAAAGAAAACAATGTGCAAGGTATCTCAGTCCCAGTGAAGCCTTCAGATTGTTGCACCCTGGTGAATAGCTGGCTGCAGACTTAAGAGAAACCCTGCACGAGAACTCAGCTATCACTCAAATTCGACTCAGAAACTAGGATTTAATAAGTTTTTATTGTTTTAAGTCACTAAGTTTGGGGGTAATTTGTTACATAACAATAGAAAACAAATATAATATGGTATCTTACATATTCCAGTATATTTAAAATCCTAGGACTTCTTTCCTGGTTATATATGCCATGTACACCCTAATGATGCCAATAATCAAATGCATACCTTAGCTAGAAGTCAGAATGTTGGATAAATAGTCTAATCATTCATGTGAGAAGGATCATTACTGCACTGATGGATCAACTGATATCCTCCCCTGCATTTGAGGAAATAACTAGTTCTAACAAGTTATTTAGATGGACATACATGCATGAATATTATGTGAATCTGTTAATTAGAGACTCAAACTGAGGTCCATAGTCATGTGTATCACTAGGAGGCAATGAAGAAAAGAACTCAATGTGCAAAGTTATTCCTCTGTCACTGATGTTTGAAAGTGAGAAACTATAACTTACTCTTGTCTGAGATCATCTCAGTGTTAAGATTCAAATAATTTCTTTAGAGATAGTCTTTCGTGTTGTTTTGGGTAAATTAGTCTTTCGAGTATGAACGAAGGGTGTGAAATCAGGGTGTTAGTCACCAAGGGATAAAAAAGTGAAATAAATTCAAAATCTGAGAGTGCTAAGGGAAAGTGCACTGGCCTTACAGACATGCCGTGGGTGGCCCTATTCTCTCTTGAGTTCTGTGAATTAGATAGTGTCAGCTCCCAGAAGAGAGAGATCAAGTCGTGTGTTATGAGTAGCACCTAATACAATCCAGTCAGTGGAATACTAAACCACAGCAAAATCATCAGCAACCCAGATAAAGTTAGATGTCCATCTTAGCAAGCAGCTGCTAGAGCTGGAACTGTCAACAACATCACACTCAACTTTCTGGATATTTTCACTAGGGTCACCTAGGAGCCATATCAACAACAAATAACAGGATGAAAATCTTCCCAAGGAATAAAGCCAGATTCCTGGAGTGTGCCAGTCCTGAAACATAGCCTGCTAGCATTCAGCTGATCTGTTTTGTGTATGTGACAGAGAGCTGATCGCTGTACCCTGAAGCAGTTCAGATGAATAGCCAAAAGGCTATGACCACAAAAAAGAAAATCATATAAAAATAGGACTATGTCAATGAGCTGAATCAAAGGACATTCATTCTCTATTAGAAGCAAAAGCCGAAGCCAAAGACAGGCTCTGCTGGGGGTCAGAAATCAGAGATGTCACAGATTACAGCCTTTGCTATAAGCACAGAAGAGAAGATAGACTTCTGAATTAACTTCCCTCAAGCGCAGGGAAGTCAAAACAATAACAACAACCAAATATAAGTATATGTATGCATATATATATATGAGTTTTATAAGACTATAACCATATAGGCTGTAGCCAACTCCTATCAGCAACTCACCCAGGATTTACACACACCAGCTGATACTGCCTTTGAACCTGGTTTTGGAGTAAATTTTCCATTTCCCACTGAGTTGGACCCCATGGAATAAAAAGGGCACTTTTCTGCATATATGAAACTAAAATTTTATGTTATATGATTACTAAAGCCCTCACGGCCAAAGCTTTTGACTTAAAGAACATCTGAGACCACATGAAAATAAAACGTCATCAAAAACCAAATTAAAAAAAAAACAGATTCCAGTAAAAGTACGTTCAATGTGAAAACTCAAAATGGTTAGAACATGCGGCATATATTACTGTGACACTCCAGACTTACTTATAAAACCACAGATTGAAACTAGACATTATTTTAGAGTGGGAAAAGCCATTAGGGTTGATTTTTGTCAACTTTATGCTCAGGCCACAGATGTGAGCATGACACTTAATACTTTTGGTTTATAGAGGAAATTAGAACAGAATGCTAACAATTCAACTGATATATAACCTGTCTGCAGTATTGCTTTATTTCATTTGAAAAAAATTTCAAATATGATTTTGGTAACTGAAAGTATTCCACAATAGAGAATCTGTCTTAGCAGCTTGACAGGAGGTCAGTTTTTACAAAAAATTTTAAGATATTTATTTATTGTCTGCAAGCTTAAATTACATCCTCAACTTACCATTACTTTCCTATGCATATTCCATGTTTTATTAGAATTTAAAGATGAAAGAAAGATATGCTTTGTAACATGTGTTATATTTCATAAACATATAGTTAACTTCTAAATTGTGCATTTTGGATCAGAGCATGGTATGAAAGATAACTTCTTGGTGTCGTAAAATTACAGGATAAAATGCTTTTCTTAGTCTAAATAAAATGTCCTCAAATAATTTTGAAAACAACTCCAATCTTGCTGCGCAAAGACCAAAGAGCATGTTAAAGCACTTTTTAATGTACAGTTTGCTTTCAGATAGCATACCTAAACAAAGCTTTGTGACTTACACATGGTTCCAGGATCTAATTTTCTATTAAAGCAAAAATCCCTTCAATATGCTAGGTATATGCTCTCCCTTTTGATTTTGTAATTTTTAATTCCTTTTATTAATCCTAGGTAGCTGCTCCCACAATTCCTCCTATGCCAGGAATAAAGTGTTCGGTATACTCTTCAGCCATTCACAAATGCATCACTCTATTTAGAGTCAGGTCCAACCATGATGGACCACTTGGAGACCTTCAAGTTCATTATGTTCCTCTATGATAATCAGAATATAATATAGCCTTCCCAAGAGGAATCTTATTCTGGCTTATTGAAAATCACTATTGCCAAGTTTTCAAAGACTGAATATCTTCTATCAGCCAAGAACTTGAGTTGGAGGACTTCTTCAGGATCATCTATTTTAAATCCTTTATTTATAATGAGAAAACTCAGACTCAAATATTTGCTGAAGTAAACAGCCTTTAGATATGTGCCTGAGACTTGGGCCTGGGTTCCTAATGGTTTTTTCTAGTGGTTTTCTTTTTAAAGTATATGTAAATCATGTATATTAAATGTTAGAAAAGTAAGATAAACATCCATGTACCCCCACCATTGTGCTTAAGAATAGAATGTTACCTGCATGGTCTTAAAGTCTTCTGTCTCAAATAGCAGCCCCCGCTCTCCATCACAGGCATCCCACATCTTGATCTTTGCCACTCACAGACACAGACACACTTGCTATTGTTTAATGTTGCCTGTTTTGAGGTTTATAAAAGATGAAATAATTTCAAACATGTTAATCTGTCACATTTTTGTGTTTAGCATTGTATGATTTTGAGACTGACAAATATCAATGTGTGTAGCTGTGATTAATTCAGTTTCACCTCTGCACTGTATCCCATTGTATGAATACACCACACTTTTCTTCATCTCTTTTATTGATGGGCATTGCACTGCTTCTGGTTTTCACTCTTGCAAGCACTGCTACCATGAATGGTCTCATATATGTTCTCTGGTGCAAACATATGAAAGTATATTTTAGGAAACATAGTTTAAGAACAACATTGTTGGGTCTTAAGGCATAAGTATCTTGAACTTCATAAGGTATTACCAAATTGTTTTCCAAGACATCTATACCAGTTTGTGTAATTACATGGAACATCCTAAAGAAATTTCAGATAATTATGAACATGTACTCTGGCCATAGTGCACAGAACTGATTTGAGAAAGCAGAGGGTATAGAAAAACCCCATGAGTTTATTATGTCATTTAGACAGATCATGACAGTTCACATTTTGGTGATCCAATTATAGATGGAGAGAAGAAACCAATCAACCAAATAACAATCAATAATATCCACCATTTCAGAACCATTCTTTGCTAAACTGAGGAGCTCAAACTATCTCCTGCGCCTAATAGGAAGCAAATAATCAATTCCTACTTTCTTTCTCAACCCCTCAGTTTCTCATCCCAAACCCATACATGAGCTATTTCCCAGTTGAAAACCAAAAGCTGCCATGCATAGCCATGTAAATAGATGGTGTGGGAGTAAAATAATGTCTCATCAAAGACATCCAATCCCCAGAACCTGTAAATTTATTATTTTATATGGAAAAGGGGATTTTACTGATGTGAATATGTAAAGGGACATTAAATGGAAAGATGCTTACCCAGGTAAGCTCAGTGTAGTCACAAGGATCCTTAGAGAAAAGAGAGAAATAGGAGAGTCAGAGTCAGAAAAGGCAACATGAAAGATTCACCTCCTGGGACACAAACCAAAGAATGAGACAAGCTAGAATAGGCAAGAAAAAATTCTTCCTTAGATCTTCTGAAAGGAACATGGTTCTACTGCCCCATTTTTTTTTTTTTACTTCTAATCTCCAGAACTATATGATAAATTTGTGTTACTTCAAGTCGGTAAGTGTGTGGTGATTTGTTATAGCAACAATAGGAACCTAATACAGATGTTTAAAGACTGTGGAAGCTCTGAGGTTCTAATTTCCACTATTTAAAACTAAACAGTCCAACCAGAAATACATGTTTAATTACAAATAAAATGAATTTCATCTATTTTTTTTAAAAATATAACCAAGCTATGCCTGTTTGGTTATGTAAAACAAGGATTTATTGAAGGTTTGGATTCAAGTAACCAAATTTAGGAAAACGAATTCGGTTAAAGGACCTTGTGATTATTCAAACTATGATATATACCTTATTAGTTCAGTTTACTTCTGTTCAACAGATAGTTATTGGCTGTGTAGCATTTGTATGTAGCATTTGTACCAGGATTTTGTGGTGCATATAGATAAAATTTGCAATGGTTCTCAGAGGAAAAAAATAAAATGGGGAGCAAAAGTTTATATGAAAAAGTGAACAATATGAAAAGGGAACAATATGAACTGGGTTCAGCTAAGCTGATATGGAAAAAAATGTTCCTTTTGCCATGTCATTCATAGGATCAATTTTATGAGCAAATGCACAAAGACAAGAAAAGAATTTACAAAGTTTGGGGGAACCATAGGAAGTTTTAGTGTCCATGTAGGGTATTAGGATTAAAACAGGAAAAAAAGAAAAGAAAATCAAAATGGAAACTGAAAAGACAGACTCAGACGGGGTTGTAGATGTTCCAGCATGCTATGTAAGATTTTACTTTATCTTGTAGGTGATAACTTTTGAATGATTTTAAGCATTAGATTGTTAGGATTTAAACTGAATTTTATGTAGATCACCTTGATGTTAGAGTATAGACATAGCTATGGGACTGTGACTGGAATCAGAAAGACTACTATAGTGGATGTCAAAAGTATCTGAATCAAAGCTACAGCAATGATAAATAGCTATGGGAAGGAAGCAAATTTGAATGATTGCAGAAGTAAATTTGTAGGATATGAAAAGGAACTAGATTAATTGATAATTGAGAAAAAAGGAAGGACCTAGAACTATTCTATTCCTTCTGGTTTGAGAATTTGAATAGTTGATTGGGTCATAATTAGAACAGGAAATACACAAAGAGGAACAGTTCAAATTTTTGTGGAAATACATGAGTTCTATGTGGAACATATCAAGTGTCAGGAAGAGTGTCAGCTCTGGTATGTGAAGAGATAGAAAGAAAGAAAAAGTCTCTAACTGAGCCATTGTGACTAAAGAGAATCCCTCCACAACCCACAGAATGACCATGTTTTTTGTTTGTTTTGTTTTGTTTTTTTAAGAATTTTTCATAGAGTTTTGTTTTTCATTTATTGCCTGCAATTTTTGTTTGTTTTTTGCCTGTAATTTTGAAAGAGTTAATGAAAGATTTAAAATAGCTTGCCTATGCAATTTTCTATTTCTAAGTGGAATAACTGTTTTCCAGCTTTTCATCATTATGACCAAAATACCTGACAAAAACAATTAGAGGAGGAAAAAGTTTATTTTGGGCTCATGGTTTCACAGGTTCAATTCATGATCAGTTGACTCCATTGCTGTGGGTTTGCAGTAAAGCAGAACATCTTGGAAAAGGTTATGGCAGAGGAAAGCTGTTCAGCTTGTGATAAACAGGAAGCAGAGAGGGCAAGAGGGAACCCAAGGCAAGATATAATTCAAGGCCATGGCCCCACCTCCAAGTGACCTACTTCTTTCACCTGCCTACAGTTACTGCCAAGTAGTTCATTCAATTTATTAACCTACTTTATTCTAGAAGGTTGAACATCCAGTTAGTAGTTCTTGTGATTTCCAGGATATACTGCTATTGTTTAATTGCTGTTTGGAAATTTCATTTGTAATAGCCAACAAAGGAGGTAAAGGACTCTAATTATTTGGCATACATAGCAACAAATACTCAAAGATGTAAGTTAAATATGAAGATAGTCCAAACCAAAATATGGTTGAATGAGAATGCAAAAGCAAAACTTAATTTCAATCTTAGGCATATTAATCTATTATATATAGCATGCCATAATAATTAAGATCTTGCTCAGAAAAAGAAAACCTTACAAAAAAAATCCACATTTTATTAGCTTTCTGAAACTCTTAAGTTCACAATCTAAAAGATTTAAAAAGTGAAAAAAGAGTTTGGTCCATTACATAGAAGCCATATTGTGTGGCTCTATATGTTAGATGTTAAAGTTCTTGGTGCAAGATCCTAACTTCCTTTTCATGAGCATAAATAAAAATGAAAAATTATCCTCATACTAAATGGATAAACTGAAGACATTCCAAAACCAACAAGATAATAAAAGACCTCAGAAACTGCTCCAGTCTATATGTCTACTTTCAAACAAAATCTGAAAAATGTTTGGCTATTTTCAAATACTTTTAGAAATTAAGATTATCCTGCCTCCATCAGTAGAACCTTCCAGTGTTCCATCAGAAGAACATCTTGGGTGTTGTTTCTTCAACAATTTTTCTGCCTTATTTGAGCTTTAATATTTCATCTTAGTGAGAAATAATCACTCTTATATGAAGAATCTACCACTGAACAGCTTCCTTAAAATATGTAACTGTGATCAAATAAAGGTTTCTCATATTATACAGTGTATAGTGTTACTAGAAAGAGATATACTTGGGAAGTTGAGGTGGAAGAATCACTTGAGCCCAGGAGTTTGAGTATAGCCTGGGTAACATAACAAGACCCTATTTCAATCAATCAATAAAGATGCTGTGTGTGTAATTCAGTGGTACAGTGCATGCTGAATATGCATGTGACCCTAAGATAAGTTCCTGGGACCAATTACAAAAGAGAAAGAGATTTTATTTTTAATATTATGATGCTTAAATGTCTTTCAGAAACAGAATGAACTCTGTTCTAATCCCATTGTTGCATAAAAAACTTAACCTCAGGACCTAGTGGCATAAAATAACCTAGCCTCAGCTACAGGACTTGAAGTCTGGGGTCTAGAAGTCTGGGGTTTAGAATCAAATGATGAACTATTTACTCACATGTCTAACAGTTGGCTTTGGCTCTCAGCTGAGAATTTAGATGCATTTGTAGCCTGAAACAATCACCTATGTCCTTTCATATTCCCTTGACTTCCTTACAATATGGTAGCTAGGTCCCCAAGGCAAACCACCCAAGAGCAAGAGAGAGCAAGTAAGAAGTAATTTTATCTTTTATGGCTACTATTCTAAGTCACACCCCATTATTTCTGTCATTCTATTGGACCAGATATTGACAAAACACCAGATTCAAAGAGAGGAACCAGCATCCCCAATTAAACATGAGATTGCCATTGTCACATTGTAAGAGGACACGTAAACTGATCTGTAAATTAACTTCTTTTTTAAAATGCGGTCCACTGCAGAGACTGGATTCCAGTAAGAATGTGTCACACATCAAAGGATATCATTGCTAGGAAACAACAATATTTAACTAATATCAATAGGCTTAGAGTAAAATGGGATAAACATATATTAAGAAGAGAAACATCTTTCTTGTTATTTTAAATATTATGGAAACGGTATCCACAGCAAAAAAGTATGCAGAGTTTTACATAGATAGTAAGTGAGTACAAAATTTGAAACACAAATAATTCCAATTTGAAAAGAACATTCCAATAAACCATTGTATACAGAGCAAATAAACATCTGCCACTATACAGCTTGAATAGTAAACAGTGAGATCACTGAAGAGATGTGGAAGGATAGAAGCTTCTGTTACCAATCACAAAAGTGAAGGCTATATTTCCAAATGCTGGGGAGGTTTATTAGAGATTCTTTTGCTAGATAGTACTCAATTTGTTAACATTCAAATTGAGCTACTATATTCAGAGGAACCATTTGAACTGAAAAGATTTCAGTATTTTCTGTTTTCTGAAATAACCAAAATTCATTATGTCATGGAAATTTTTATCTATTTTGCTCAATTTTATTAAGCCTGAGTATTAAAATTAGTCCACAAAAAGTAAAAATTTTAAAAAGGATGAAACAACTAGCCCTTAACCACATAAACAGGTAGTTTATAGTGGGCAATTAGATACATAATATAGTTTTTCTCCTGCTACTGATGCAAATCACAATGGAGACTGTTTTACATACCCAAGATGCCCCTCATCTTTTCTTCATCTATATGGTTTTTCTGGGAACTGCCAGAATTGACTAATACAGAAATGGAATCTGACCTCAGCCCAGACAAGGAAACAGATCTTCAGGATTTGGGAACCTGAAATCAAAGTCTCCTGATGGCAGGAGCCATAAGATATAAATCCAGGAGGTAGGAATTTCCATGCTCTTACCACCAAAACTACTCTGCTGCAAGTAGAGAATTAAGCCAAAGTAGAAAGAAAAGCAGAAATGAACAGAATCATGATTTCATTTGTATCTTCTGGGTCCTGAAAACTAATCATATGGTTACTTTTGGATTCTCTGAAATACTCAGTACATTGAGCCAGAAATTATCCACTGACTATAAGGAATAGTAAATTCAAATCAACAGTGGCTTCAATTTTTTTTAAATAATTTTTCTTGGATTACAAGAAGTTCAGGGGTGGAGTCAGGATGCCATCAAGGACCCAGGTACCCTCTACCTTCCCCGATCCACCACAATTACATTAGGGCATCTATCATAATAAAAGAGACCTTACACACTTAGGTTTGGTGAGACTCTGCCAGGTACTTGTCTTAATTTCAGGCAAGATGAAGAACAGGCAATGGGAAAAGTGTGAAATCCTTCCATCTTTGATATTTTATTTGACAAAAGGAGGCTTCCAGGGACCCCCACCAGAACACACAGCCACACTGACTTCTAAAAGAAGCTGGGATATCTAATTTTCTTTTTTTCTACCTTGAGAAGTTGGTATTCATATACTCCCAATATGAAGAAAAGATGTTTAAGAATTTTGATTAACTATAACTGAAAAATATCTACTAGACCACTTTATACTTTGATTATCCTACCTGTCCTTAAGCTTAGCTTGAGTTTCTGAAACTCAGAAGCAAATACTCAAATGGAGTTAACCTTTTGGTTTATTTCTAAAGTTTATGACAACTACACAGTATCTTGTACCTCTCAATTGTCTTGATATCCCAATTATTATACAAAAATATAATATCAAAAATGATCCTCATAATCTCAAGTGAAAATAATATCTTGAAGCAAATATTTTTTGCATGAGTAAGGGACATGCCTTAACTATAGAAACAAAATGTAATAACAAGATTTCAACTAAGACTAACTTTCACAGGTCCTTCTTCTCTTATAAGATGTTAATTTTCCTTAAGGAGACTACTACATACCATCTAATGTTCTTTCTACCACAAGAAAAGACACACAGAAAATACTTAGCATAATGTTTGTCAAAATTGTCAGCTCTCATTATTAAACCTGTCTCTGTGCCTGTGCTATCCTAGCAGCTCCAGGTTCCCATCTCCAGGACTTCCTTAAGCCCATCCATCACAACTAAAACATGCTCATCCTCTTTCTATACAGATAGATTTGCTCACCAATTTTGGTGCAAAACCACAACAAATGTAGTCATCTAGATGTGGCACTGTATTCTTCAATCTCCAGTCCAATTCTCCAGTCTACACTCGTTTCCTCTTTCTAAAGAGCACTTGTGTTGTGGCTTGATTTAGGGCACCCCATTTTTATCTGTCCTGAATCTAGCATATATGCTTTCTTTGGCTTCGTCTCTAGCTTCTTCTCTCTACTGCCCTTGCCATTTTTTCAGGCCTACCTCAGGCCCTATTACAGAACTCTGGTCTTCAATACTTAAGCACAATGTTTCCAAACAATCACCTGCACCAACTAGTCCCCCAATCCCATTTTATTCTTCTTGAATTGCCTTTAATATGGAAATTCCAACTTATGACAGTAGACTCCTACACTCTGGTCACCAAGTCACTCTCCTTCTTTCTTCTCATACTTGTTCATGTCCCCTTCATTAATTTCCATGTTACCAGAAAAGTCAACTATAAATTTGCTGAGTTCAGTACAAAATGAAAATGTAGAGTTCCTTACTCAATAATATTTAAGAATATCAAGGCAACTGAAGCAGAGCATTAAGTCACATATAGGACCTTAATAAATGTGGGATCCCATATACTCCATGTCTTCCATGTCCATGAAACTAGCATGATTACCATCATATTCAAGGACATTTTACTACATATTTTTTCTCTTACTAAAGTACTTCCTAGTTGGTTTTTCTCATACCAGTTATTTGCCATATAATCTTCTTCAATTTTAATGATTCGATCATATTATACCTTTGTTCATTCAACACAAATAAACATATCCTAAATTCACTATGCATCTACCTCTGTCACTGCTCTCATATGCTTGCCTTGTTTTCCTAATGCAACTGGCTGTGCTCTGCCTCTGCACCTTTATTTAGGCCATCCCCTCAACCTCAAACCTTTAACTCATTCTACCAGTACAAATAAAACAATCATGCCAAGCCTAGATAACATTTACCCCCTCCATTATTTACTCCTCTTTGACCCCAGGTGAAATGATTTATCCTTCCTTTGAAAGCTCATAGATTTTATTTACCTATTCCACTCAGGTGGCTATTATTACTGCCTTGCATGATTTTTTCTTCTATGTAAAATTGTTCACCTCCCCCACTTTAAGATTGGACTCTATGTGTACCTCCCCAATGCATGTGGCATATAGTGTATCTACTCCATGCCATGATTCTCTAAAAGGATTTGAGACTAATTTTGAACATCTTATACAAAGAAGACCTTTAACTCTAGACATTTAGATGACCGCTTTTCTTCCAGGAAAGATCTGAGAGATCACTTGTGTTCATTCTTGTCTTCAGAATGGGACCAAGATGTCCACATATAGCATGGGGAGAGGGAGGAAGGGAGGGAAAATAGAAAAGAGAATTGAATTGGAAATCTTCCCAGTTCCTCCTAAATTGTGAGATACCAAGGCTTCTTGATTTATTGGCAATGTCTCCTCCAGGCTTTAGACATACAAATTTGCCTTCCAAAGTCAAATGCATTCCAAAGTCAAATGGGGAGGGGATTGAATAGCATATTAATGAATTTATGGTTTCTGTTCTCATCCATTAGTGAAGATAACTAAAAGTAGGCCATATATAGTGAACATGGCTAGAAGGAAATGTATGAACAAATGAAATTCCATTTTTTTGTTTGTTTTAGAAGAATTAGGTGGTTTCTGAAATGTGTCAGTCAATAAAACTGAGACTTTTATTAGCTTATTTACTCATCATGTCAGTCAACAAAACGGGACTTTTATTAGCTTATTTACTCATCATATATCAATTACTATTGAGAACTTGAAATTTACTACTAAAATAAAGACTACTAAAATAAAGTCTCTGAACTGCACACAGCAACAGAAATAAAATCTTATATTTATAGAAAAGATGGGTCTGTGTTTCTGGAACAGGAGGTGGGTGAGAGATGTAGCAGCAATCTAAGTAAATCATATGGTGATTAACCAGAAAATAGCAAGAAAAACGGTCATAAAAAGACATTCCCAGGTGTTGGGATCTGGCTTTCCTTTACTGCAGGAGAAACTTGTGTTGAGAAGTGACTGCAGCTGTCAAAAGTCCCTAGGTCATAACTGGAGCAAAGAGCCAGAACATCTGTTTGAGAGTATCATCTGTTTGGGAGAGATGGAAAGCAAGGGAATAAGGACAAGCTGAGCCAGAGGATGTTAAATTTATCACAACCAGAGAACTGCCTCAGCAGTTCTCTCAAATTAGGAAACAATGTATAATCTCTGAAATTCTACTTTCATTTATTTTCTCTTAGAATTGAAAGCCAATGTTCTGCCCTCTGGGAATTGTAATAAAGCTAACCTGTCCTCACAAAAAAATCTCATGGTCACACAAAAAATAAAAGACACAAAGTGACTTTAAATCAGAGCAAGCTTCTAACAGATCATTAGGAAAAAATGCCATCCATATCTTATTTGCTCTGCCTGCCTTTCTCCTTGAACTGAAAAAAAAAAAAAAAGTAGAGTTGGGGAGAAATGGGGACAGTCTCTGCATTTGCAAAGCAAAGGCAGGCTGCCCTTTCCCCCTCTGCCTCAGCTATTAATTGGATGAGCTTGACTCCAGGGTCCTCAGCCAAGTCCATAGCAAGCAGGTTTAACAGGCAAGGCCAGGGGAAGGGCCACAAGGTACAATACTAAAAACTTTCAGAGTGGGAGAAAATCTTTGCCACACACACTTCAGACAGAGCACTAATCTCCAGAATCTACCAAGTACTCAAAAATCTTTACACCACGAACACCAATAACCCAATCAATAAATGGGCCAAGGAAATGAACAGACACTTTACAGAGGAAGATCTACAAGCAATCAACAGATTTATGAAAAAATGTTCAACATCACTCGTTATAAGAGAAATGCAAATCAAAACCACCTTAAGATTTCATCTTACCCCAATTAGAATGTCTATTATTAAGAACACAGGCAACAACAGGTGTTGGCGAGGATGTGGGGAAAAGGGTACACTCATACATTGCTGGTGGGAGTGCAAGTTGGTGCAGCCACTCGGGAAAGCAGTGTGGAGATTCCTTAGAAAACTTGGAATGGATCCACCATTTGACCCTGCTATCCCACTCCTTGGCCTATACCCAAAGGACTTAAAATCAGATTGCTACAGTGATGCAGCCACATCAATGTTCATAGCTGCTCAATTCACAATAGCTAGATTATGGAATCAACCTCAATGCCCTTCAGTAGATGAATGGATAAAGAAACTGTGGTATATATACACAATGGAATATTACTCAGCCATAAAGAAGAATAAAATTATGGCATTTGTAGGTAAATGGATGATGTTGGAGACTGTTATGCTAAGTGAGATCAGCCAATCCCCAAAATCCAAAGGCCGAATGGTCTCTCTGATAAATGAATGATGATGCATAATGCAGGGGGGAAGGGTGGCAAGAATGGAGGAAGGATAGATAGCATAGAGGGAAGGGAGGGGTGGGGGCGGGGTGGGGGGTAAAAATAATAACAGATTGTGTGACAGATACCATTGCCCTGTGTACATGCATGAACGCACGGATGGTGTGACTCTACTTTGTGTACAACCAGTGAAACAATAGCTGTACTCCATTTGTGTTCAATGAATCAATAAGTAAATAAAATTAAAAAATAATGAAATAATGGCATTTGCCAGTAAATAGATGGAAATGGAGAACATCATGCTAAGTGAAATTACCTGATTTCTCTCATATGCAAAGCTAGAGTAAAATAAAGGAAAGGGAGAGGGAAAAATAGTATAACATAAAGAACCAACTAAATATATAAATTAATAGGTGAGTGAAAGGAAATCTAGTAGAGGGAAGAGAAGGGGAGAGGGGCGGGAGGATTGGAGGGAAAAGGGGGAAGGAAAAGGTGGGGATCAGGAACTGAAATCAATTTCTATGCATGTATGCATTTGTTGGGATGAACCCAACTACTATGTATAACCGTAAAGCTCTACTAATAAAAAAGAAAAAAATGAAAAAAAAAACTTTCATTAGTCAAGATAACGTGGATTCAACTATTCAATTGGGGAAGGATCTAACTGTATTTCTGTGAAAAATATATCAAAAGTGTATGTTAAAAGTGAAAAATAGATAAATGAGGAGTCTAGCTCTTGATTAAGGTAATGGTAATAAGGATGTGATTTCATCAAACTATGTACTTTTCTTGTGTGTTTGTATAATGTACTCCAACTAAAAGTTTAAAAATAAATACCATGGTATTACAAAGTACAGATAGAGAGGAAGGGAGGGAGGGAGGTTGGCTAATGAAGGAAGGCAGGCAGGAAGGAAGGAAGGAAAGAAGGAAGGACAGACAGGAGGGAGGGAGAGGGAAAAAAAGACAAGCAAAAACAATGCGAGGCACTGTCCCAAAAAAAGTCATGGGCAAAAATCACACATTCCCAAAATGTGAGCAAATATTGTTAGTTCATTAGAATGTTAGCAGAAGTCACATAACACTTCCCGAAGCGTGGGTGGTGAAGATGAATTAGTCCCAGAGGAACATCAGACAACCAGGGTCCATTGGGACTCTTATAAGGCCCTGGTAGGCAAGTACACACTGTATCAAGAGGTAAGGGACTGTCTCCAGCAGGTGGAATGTAACAGTGGAAAGGAGGCAGAAACCCAGAACTCAGCATCATAGGCCACTCCACAAAGGAAAGTCATTGAATAATAGATCCAGACAAGCTTTCAGTGCTGAAACCAAACTCCCTTATAGATCTCTCCTGCCCAGGGTGCAACTAAAGGACTCATGCCTATGTCAGGGCTTAAGGAATATATTTTAACATGGCTTTCAGAATTGTTTGGGGTTAGTGGGTACAGGGCAGATGGTTTGCTCATTTTAAAATTTGTTTCATTTTGCATTTTTGAGAACCATATAAGTTTAATAACATTTGTGAGTCTCTGACCCTGAATGGCTGCTGTGGTGTTTGAGTAAAAACAGAATGGTGTTTTAAAGAGTGGAATGATATTACATGTTATTTATTATATTTAAAAATCTGGAGGGTGCTCTAAAATACCTGAGTGGCCACTGGCTACAACCTTGCTACAATCCCATGGCTATGGCAACAGGGAAGAATCAGTCCTAAAACAACAACAATGATTAATTTAGCACAATTCTAACAGGAGAGACTCACTAATCAAATGTCCTGTGCTAAAAAGGGTTGTTGCACTGTGTTTTCCTGACTCTGGAAGATACAGATCACAAAAAGTGAGAAAAGAAGGCAAATAGATAAGCTAACGAGGCCAACTGCCTTGATCCCAGGCCCAATGTCCACAACATCACCATTCCTTAATTTGATCTTGCTAAAATAATAAAATGTTTGTGAAAGAACAAATCAGTCTGAGAAAAAAGAAAAATTATATTATTCATGTCAGTACAACTAGAATTATTAGCATTAATTGTATCTACTACCTCCTGGTTACCATTCCTCCTACCCTGAGCCTTTTCTGGACAATTTTAATTCTCTAAGATTAAAACATGTATATGCATCAATTGTATACCTTCTATATGACAAACACAGTATTATTTGATTGTCATAGTTGGGCCTATTTTACTTCTTGTTTGTAGTGGAGGTGGCTGAAGTTAAATGACTCCCATACCTTAGTCATGGAGACAGAGTCTGACTAATTTAAAATGGAATCCATGCTGTTAATCACGCTCTTTCAGAGCCTGTTCTCACTCACACCAAAGCCTCTATGTCTTGAGTGCACTTGTGATAGCTCAGAACTAGCATAAGTCATTGGATAAGTGAAATAAAAGGCAAGAACCATTTGTCAAAACTCAGAAACGGTTTCCTGACAAATATAACTGCATACAACCTGAAACACCCAGCAGTCTTTTTTTTTTTTTTTTTGCATATCAGACCACATAGTTGTCAAGTTGGCACAATTCATGTAGGATTAATAGTATGCTAAAAAAATAAGCTATATAAATAACATGGATCGAGAAAATTAAACATTCATGGCACATTAAAGTCACTGGAGTGAGTATGCATATAAACTTAAGGGGTTATCAGCCCTGTCATTACTAGTTTTAATAGCCTATGTGTTTTTCTAAAATACATATTTATTTTTTAGCTATGAAATGATTTACTGATAAATATTTAAAGAAAAATATATTTGGGTACCAGGAAACAACAGTCCAGTAATTTTCCACCAGGTAATTTTTTCCAAAGCTTTATTTTCTCTCAGATAATACCATATATTTTAGGTTTTAAATTTCAGACTTGACATGACTGTACCTCAAAAAGAAACACATTCTTTTGCAAGGAAACACTTTGTTAGCAAAGTAAACAAAAAAAGTGTAACAATAATGAAAAATTATGTTATCCTTCAAAGCCCGTGCCAAATTATAGCCATCTGCATGGTGTAGTTTGATGCATATAAAAAGAAAAAACTACCACTTGCAAAATATAACAAAAAGTTCTTTGTGGTATTTCAGCTTCAGTGCCAAAACTGTCACTGTCTGTCATTACTCTGGATTGGATGAAAAGAAGGTGTCGAATGGCTTTGTTGCCTTTAAAGAAAATAGAACTGTCAGTATCTAATACCTTAGAGATGACTAAGCTATCATATTATCCCACATGGGAGGAAGACATAGTATTTTTGACTATTGATGGATGAAAGTGAACTTTGGAAGGTAAAGAATCAGTAAACAGAAGCAACTGAGTGCTATAGAGATTAAAAGGGCATTAAGGAAAATTCCAATAACTAATTGCTAAATTTACTTTCAGTTGCTGTTGTACTTTTATATCTTATCCCTAATATAAGTCATTTTTAGTTATTAATAATTGGTTAGGGTACTAGGAAAAAATACTGTTGGAATTATTATAATATTAAGGATAAACAAAAATCTACTTTCCATCTTAAATTTCAGAACTACTGAATACAACAAAATATTAAAATAAATATTAAAACAAAATGAAAAACTATTGGAGAATGGAAGCAAGGGACAACCAGTTCTGATACAGCTCTGTAATAGAAATACCAGTGCTTGGATGTTTTTGTTCTTCATCAAATTATATCACAAAAATTCAGAGAGATCGTTAAAGAATTGTTTTGTCAGACTAATAAAACATGTAGTAGAGGATAAGTTTTAAAATGAATGGGGAAAATTATAAGAAATTGGTAAATGCCTGTCCTTGAACTCCCCACCCCACTATTAGAAATGTATGAGTGTCAGTTGTCAACAAGTAATTGATTCAAGGTGCCAGAACTTATTTCACTCTTTGAAGTCATCAAAAACTTTTCCCTTTTTTTCTCTAAGACCTACATAAAGAGGAGTTCTTTTTGAAGCAAGTCAAGAAGAATGCAGATATTCCACCAAATCATGTTGCAAAGAAGATAGAAAATCAAGCTCCTGGTGATCAGTACAAATTTCTTTAGTTTATCTGACATTGTGCTTAATTTTATATGGGCCCCTGGAAATATTTATCCAACAAAGTGTATCAACCCTCTGTCTAAGAAGTTAAGATGAGGTGGTGTCAAAGTGAAATCACACCAGATACAGCAGCATCATTAGTGGCCGATGAAATGGGGAGAGGGGATTGCTCATTAAATTTTAAAGGCTTTGAGACAAATAAACCATTTGTTATTTTTTCTAAAACCAAAAAACTTGAAACTGCATTTTAATATAGCATAAAAGTTTTTAATATAAACATTATAAGTAAATAATAAGAACACTATAAGGAAAAAAAAAACATGATTGCTATAATGTTTTCATTTATTGATGAGCTTATTAGAAAAAAATAGATACTTCCCTGGTTCAAGTATTCATAGCAATTAAACTATGTAAGATGCCAATGATCTATGTACTATTTTCTTAGATGACATATATTTCCACCCACAATTTTATAAAATAAGAACAAGAAAAATTGCATTTCAAAGAGTATTAGACCTGTTGGGAACTTTGAGATCGTCGAAGCTAGTTTCTGCAAAGTATAGGACCCAAACTCTGGTAGTACACATTCAGAACATTAAATATCTTCACATAATTGTCCAATTCAGCTTTTCCTCTTCTAATTAATTCCAGTAAAATAATCTCAATTATTATTACTTTTTTTAACAAAAAGGGAGCAGACCTCAAGCTTAAAGTCTTAACTAAGCAATGGCACCTAGTGTTTTGTTTGTTTCATGGTTGTGTTCATTTTTCTAGGTAAGTTTTATTTGTAGCATCATTCCTCATTTTCCATTTACAGTAGTGACATGTCATTTTCTATCTAGATAAATTTAGTTTAGTAAAAAAGAAGTGTTACATACTGTGTATGTGGTAATTAATTTTAAAAGGCTTTAGTCCCAACAGTGGGATATTTATTTTGAACTAGTTATTTCTATTTTGCATTCCAGGAATGATTCATTACCATTTGAGGTTAACACCTAAAGGGAACTAAAAAATCAGCAAGTCCTTAATTAAACATATACCATAGGTTTTGTTAATTAGAGTAAGATATGTTGTAAATAATCTTTATTACATTAAATGCACACACTCTTCAAGATAGGTGATATGTTAGGAATACTGAACAGGCCCTACCACTTTTACCTGGACCCTGCAAAGCCACAGTATAGCACACACGATCAGGAGCACTCAGTGTTGGGAGCCATATTGATCCTGCATTATTCCACTGCATGGGGAACCCTATATTCCAATCTTGATATAAGGATGACTGATCCCGGTGTCAGAAAATCAAAATTTCCCCTTTGGATTAAGCCTTTCTTGCTAGACCTAGTGTTCTGAGGGCAGAACTGGGACTTCAAAGGTACTGAATAAAATGAATGACATCATTTAGTGCTTAGGGGCTAATACCTTGTTTAAGGTGCATATTTTTTGCACATTAAAATATGCCTAGAATTTAATGTATCTTACAATCAGTGACATATTGTAACTACGATTCACAGTGCCTCCTTCATTCTCTGTGGTCCATAAAAATACTGTACATC
Organism: Glaucomys volans; assembly: GCA_020662805.1. Taxonomy (NCBI): domain Eukaryota; kingdom Metazoa; phylum Chordata; class Mammalia; order Rodentia; family Sciuridae; genus Glaucomys; species Glaucomys volans. Next base: position 183,461 of record JAJEJO010000882.1, on the reverse strand, counting down.
TTACACTTCAAAATGTCTAACTCTTTTAATCTTTGTATAGTAACAAACTTTAGTCTGAGATTTTAACTCACTATAACATATCACCTGATAACAAAGGTATCAGAAGGAGGAAAATATCATGCACCAGCTTGTAACTATTGGAGGACTACCAATTTTTTTAACAAAAGGATGTCTGCTAAATAGACTAATTGGCTTGAGGTAATTTTGCATTGTGTTACTATGTAAAGAACTCAGTAAATAACATTAGAGATTATAAGTAGACATGGAAAATATTAGAAAGTCTTAAGTTAATCACTAAAGCTTGGGAAACACTAATCTCATCAAACCCTATGAACAAAGAAACTAACAACCAGAGAGTTTAAGTGGCTTTACCAACATTACACTACAAAGAGGCAGTTTGTGTAGTAACCAAAGTAAGTGCCAGTTTGTATAATACCAGAGTTTTTTTTTAACTATTTTATGTCTTAGCTATCTATTGCTCCATTACAAATTATCCCAAAACTAAAATATCTGAAATAACATATGTCACAGTTTCTCTGTGCTGGGAATTAAGCTGTCATTAACTTGATGCCTCTGGCCTAGGATCCTTCATAAGCAGTATAGTGTTATAACCAAGCAGTTTGCCAAGGATGAGGTCCGGTTTGAAGGCTTGACTAAAGGAGGGAATCAGCTTCTGAACTCACTGACTTGACTGTTCAAAGAGTTGTGTGATGATGCAATATCCCCAAAGTCAAGGTAGTGCTTGACATCATTTGTCTTTTATTATAATAGACACTTAGTGATTCAGTCAGAGTGTGCTGCCTCTTTGTGATATTAACTGATAAGATTATCATGGTCACAGACAAAATCATTGAATGAATGAAGACTGTGTTGATATTTATTGCCCAATTGTGGAAATATGCTAAAAGATTAACAGGACATTTCTCTGAGTAATAAAATTATGAGTATTTTGGTTTTATTTCATTTTTCTACAGTTTTTAAGTTTTCTGAAATAAGTAAGTAAAATACAAATTATTTCAGTAGGTAAATTTTTTAGTGTTTTAAAACTCTTTGGCAACTTAAGGTAAATTATGCTTTTTATTTGCTTAAAAATGCACTGCTTGAATTTAAGTTTTTTCCTTGAAAGTTCAAAATTATAGATACCTTAGATATATTTATTTCTGAATGGGTCTAACAGCAAAAATAAGTTTGGCATCCTGAGCAGCAAGATCAATTCACAGTTTTAATTTCTGACCTGTACTTCTCGCAGAAAAACATGAGCTGCAAAAAGGAATCATTGTGAAGGAAAACCCTTTTTCAGAACCTCCAAATACAGACATTTGGATGCCCAGGCCTTTTTCTCACCAGGCCCAACCTCTTATGAAGTCAGTGTTAGGTATCTAACAGCCCTGAAGTGTTTTCTTTCCTCCCTGTGCCCCAGGGTTGACTGGTAACTGATGTCCCAATTATTCTAGAGAACAAGTCCTACTCCCATATGAGACACTTTCCAGGCCCAGCATAAACCCAGAGAGGAAAAAAATACCGTTAAATGATGCTGACTTAGCCTGAAAAGACATTTTTGGAATGTGAATTATTTATGTTTAAACAATAAAAAAACAATTGCAGAACTTTTTTTGCCGTTTGTGAAGAGAACACAGAGCTGTGACCCCACACAAACAACTTGACATTTCTGTCCCTAACATATGATTTATTCGTTTTAAATCAAGATGGTTTACTTTATTAACAGATCAGAAAGGCTTATTTTGTCTTAAATGTTTCCAGAGTATGATTCTTTCTGAGGATCCCACTGTAGTAATATAAACTTGTACATATGGTCACACACAATTATAAGCTTAGAAGAGATCATAATTCCATGACTTCATCACAGTGGCTTTCAGGACTGGAATAGTAATTACAGCTGTGTTCACTCTACTCATTATGGTCTTCGTAAAAAATTCTTTACATGAAATTATAAACCCCTTCAAAATTATTTTAGCAATAGGATAGTTTGTAAATAGAAGAAATAAATATGCTGGAATCTAAGTGATGATTCATATTTACAATTCAGCAATTTATGACAGCTTCCTTCCTTTAGCACCACCAAATGAAAAATAATGTTTGCAGATGACCAGGTAAAAACAACTTCATGCCATCAAGCATATCCTTGAAGAAATTAGGAAAGCTAATTTCTCTATAAATTTTAAGCAAGAAGGCAATAATAAAATCCTTCAACCTCCTTTATTGTCAGTATTTGTACTACATTTATAAATTCCTCCTAAAAATGAATTTCCATGTCTTTTCAACCTTGAATACTGACTAAAAATGTCAACAAATCATAAAATTAAGATAAACCTAAAGATAAGCAAAGCCTACTTTGCCTTTTCCATATTTCCCCAAAGCCATTCCTATGAAATCAAACATTTAATGCATCCTAACTATCATGATGATCAGTTGTAGAAAATAAAAGTCAGTATATTAAATTCTAATATTTAATAAATGTGAAAAGGAACAACACAATGTATCAGTAAAGAAGACACAGAGATAGCTGAAGAGTCCAGAGACTGTCACCCTGAAATATGGTATCCTAGTATATTGATTATTTTAAATCAGAAGTACTAAGATGCTGAAAGAGGCTTTAACCTGATGCCCACTTACTTGCCTGAAATCTGCACCCAACTAAACTCTGTTACCTTCCCTGAGTTTTCATTAACTAAACTCATATAATAGGAAGAAAGACAGAAGTCTGTTAGCCCTCCTGGAGGACTCTTAGCCCAGACCATTGTCTTCAATTTCGGTCCCATTCAATGGCCCAAAGGGAATCATTTACAAACTGTTGTTTGTTCTGTGAGCCAAACAGATTTTGTCCCAGATCAATGTATGTTCTCCAAGTCCATAAATTCCCCTAAAATCACTTACTATTCCCTTTAAAATCATATATTTCCCATTCCCCCACCTCCTTTAATGAGAAGGGTGGTTAAGTTTCTGAATCGCATTTGGGTAGTGAGTAATTACTCTTTAATGACTTATATATGCATCAACAAATTTACATCTTCTCTCCAATTGATCTATCCTTTTCAGTTCATTCCAGTGAAACTTTGGAAACCTATGGGACAAAACAGCAATTCTGGTATATGTTATTTAAACTACTGTCTCAAAGGTGCATCCAACTATTTCTCAAACCCTTCTTGCCAAGAAACTCTCTGTTGTTTTATTTATTCATTTTTGTGTGTGTGTGATTTGGCTTCCTGTAGGCTGTATCCTCACAAGGACTTGATGCTTGGCCAAACTTTATTCAGGCTTCTAGATTTCTCCTGGGTCTCTCTGTGCACTTCCACATAAAATCCAGTTTTAGCTAACACTGCCAGTGCAGTTTAACAAGAATCCTCTACCCTTGTGCTTTATAACTCTTGTATCTGAAAATTCTTTACTCCCTGCACTGGGTATCTATCTGATCATCCTGGCCTGCCTTTAGCAGGAATCCTATGAGGTCAGTTCAGCCAGAATTTCCCCCAGACTCGATGTCTCCTCTCAATAATTTTCCATCCATCAACTTTCTATTCCTTGGCTGTAAATCCCCATTTATCCCTAGTGTGTTTGAAATGGAGCCTTGTTCTATGCAGGGGTCTTTATTCCCTACTGTAATAGTCCTAAATAAAATTTGTCCTCATCACTTTAACTTCTGTGTGACTGATTTTGTTTGAGAGTCCTAAAGAAAATGCTTGGAAAACATCAACAACACCTGACAAAATTTGTTAACAACAAGGTACTTCATAGCCTGAAAACTCTACTTATTCAACACAATTTAAGGACCCATTAAGCACTCCTCTCCAAATAAGGATGCAATGCTATATAATACATATAATGCATGACTCTTCTCTAATGCATTTCCCCAAAAGTGATCAATTTAGATCTTTCAGTTCTAAATGACTATCTAAAAGGGCCCAAGTAGTAAAATAAATTAAATCAATATCATATTTAGTTATCCTCAGTTAAAATGCTAATAAATCTGTCTTCCATGACAGATTTATTACATAAACAACTGTTGCTACTCCACACAGAGATAAACTGTTAGAATTCTCCAGAAAAGTGCTTTTCATATTTACCTACCCTAACCATTAAAACTGTATCTGGAAAAGAAACTTAGTGATCTTACTTACCTGTGAAGACAGGCAGAGGCATTACTGAACCTAGTATTTATGGAGATAATAGTAGAATTTCTCAAGAATGACTTTGCATATCATCATTAAAAACCTCCTCAGTTTATAACACATACTAATATCCAATAGTGGGATAAGATAAAGTGGTTTTCCAGACCTCATAATAAGCTAGAAATGAGTTCACCCCAAGAAAGCAGAATCAGATCACAAACAAGACAAAATTCTTAGGTTTTTATTTTCAAACACTAGCTGTATGAGTCATATTTGAAAAAAAAAATGTTATCATAGGAGATTTTATTCCAGCCTCCTATCACAAACTAGCTAACGACCCTCAAAGCCTATAACAAGGAGGGAATATCCATGCCCACCACTCTCCAGGCAGAGCTCCACAGAAAGATGTTCTGGGAAGTCCAAGAGTAAAGCAGACTATGCAGTCTGCCTCTCTAGAACTCGGGGCAAGATGATTTGCCCAAGTTCCTTCTGCTTCCATGGTGCAGTGGGGAAGCAAGGGCTGCAGGGCAGCTGGACTGGAGTGGGCTTGCAGTACAGGACATCTTCAGTAGTCCCATCTGGAAGTGTAAAAGTAAAACAGCTAAAGAGTCCAGATGTTAGCTGAGAAATGATCTATAGCTCTGGAGAAGACATGAAGTCCAAAAGCACAGAACCCAGATTGATGCAAACAATGGCATCTTGATGTGCCAGCAGGGATTCAGACAGTTCCCCAAAGCTGGAGATGGATAGGAATGCAGAAAGTTCCCTAAAGCTGAAGAGAAATATAGGAGTGCAGAAAGTCCCAGGTTAGTTAGAAAAACATCAGAAGATTCTGGAACTCATCTGGAATTGTCTAGATGATATTTTCTACCATCAAGAAGAAAGTGGGAGGGAGTGAGATTAAAATGATAGACAGGAAAAGGAGTTCCCTTTTCACACTCCTCTGTGAAAAAGAGCACCCAATAAACAAAGACATATATGGTATGTTCAGTAACTTCATTCTCAAGTTTCCTCACACACAAAAAAAAATAATAATTGGAAATAACTCTGATTTGGAGTAACCAAGACAAAGAACCTGTCCTGTTCTGGAACTTCCATGTCCCTTTCATTCCTTGCTGTCAGTGCTGATATGACTGCTTCTGGACTTTAATTCCTAAGCAATGATCTTTCCCATGTACCTTTTCAAAGTTTAGTTTTTAAATGTTGAATCCCTATATAAGCTGATTTCTATGAAAGTTTTGGCTTCCTTCCAACTTAATAAAATTTGGTTGTGAGTATACAATGTTATGGCTCTCTTTTCTAACTTCAGAAACTAAGTTATCTCTCTGTGTTTCTGCAGACTACATTTTCTCCATTCCAGCAGAAAGTTGTGAATATGAAGCAAGAGGGTTGGTAAAGACCTTATAATGGGGAAAGTCAGGTGCTCTTTGTCATTTCAAGACACTTTGTAAGTACTTTCCTGAAAGTAGAAGGGAGGGAACAAATAAATGAATCTGAGCTGAAAAGGAGACTTTCCATTATATACTTTTATGAACACTGGAATTCTTTAGCAACACTGTTAAAAAGGACGCCAGAGGAAGTCGCTGAGAAACATCTAATATCAAATAGATTACACCAACTTCTGGAGAAAATTGGTATGTTTTACCAAAATCACAAATTCCTTTGTCTATTTTCTAAATCAGATTATCAGCTCCTTAAAATCAAGGATTAAGTCTTACTGTTGTCATGAGTAGTCCCTACAACAATTCTTGGGACATAATATTAAGACTTATGAAAGGAAAAAAATTAATGAAAGAAATCTTTAATTATTATATTCAGAGATCCATCCAGTTGTAAAATATACAGTGTCAGAGCCACAGATTAATTTTTCTTTCTCATATCCTGTTCTATGTTTAAATGAGATCATTTCACCAAGATCTGGAACTTCCTCCAATCATTAAGAACAAACCACAGTGTCCACTTCAAGGTAAACAGGAAGTCACATACAACCAAAGCTGTTGATAGACTAACAGAATCTTCCATTTGAAGGGAAATTCCCCCCTAACTACACAGATTGACAGATTTGAATTGAAACTTTGAGATCTGACTCAAATCAGTCAGTAATGTCACTCTTTTAAATTTTAAATATTTGCTTTTTGCATATTAACTGGTAGGAGTGGGCTTAAAGAATTGATCTACTCCCAGTAGTCTGACAGATTCTCTCTTTTCATGTGCTTTGTAATTTCAGATGTCTTTTCTTTCATGTTATCTAATTTAATCCTCTCAATTTTTTTTTCCCATCCAACAGATGAGTAAGCAGAGCTATGTGACTTCGTCAAAGTCACATGGCTTTAAAATCATAAATTCAGGTCTTCTAACCCTATAGCACCACCTGGCTGTCTTTTCTATAGAATAATTGTTGTTTTGGACTGTTTTGCACAGCAAACTAGGGAAAACATTATTTTGTTTCACATTAAAGTATGCTTAGCAGTCTTAATTGGATTGTGAATCAGTAACACTAAAGAAAAAGAAACCAAGTGTAACTGGTGTCTGTTAAAATGTCTAGGGCATACATATATTCTGGGGGTAAAATACTTTCCTGGGAAGATAAATGAGTTAGTAGATGCATTATCTCATTTCCTGTGGCAAAGCTTTCTTGTCCTGGCTCTGAGTGCAGACTGAGACACCGCCAGCATGTAACTCCTGATGGAATCCTGGCCGGGGAGTCCTGGCTTCACTACAGTTTCCTGTCACCCAGAAGCCCTCAGGGAATATGCAAATGTTCCATGAAGATCCAGGCTGCAAAAGTGAACTTAATTGTGAATCGCTATCTGTTTATTTTTTTAATCACACTGCATTGACTTTCATTCTACACATAGCCTTGACTTCTTACCAATTCATGCAAGCAATTTGATCATAAATTCACAAGGAAAAGAAACTGGCATTGCTAGTCATTGTTCCCAGCATATAGCCTAATTCCTGGAATGTAGATGCTTCATGAGAACATGGATTCAGTATGTAAGTCTGAGTAAGATGTTATGTATTATGAAGAAAATCTTTGCTTTCCTGTCTTCTGAAAGAGGTAGATTGATGATCAGTGTGGTAGGCATGAGGATTCAGAGACAACAAGAAAGGTAAATTTGTCTTCTTGAAAAAATACAAAGATATAGAGATATTTGATAAAAAAAAATTTCAGGAAGCAGAGAAAGATAAAATGAATCTACAGAGCCTGTAATGATGAGTTTCAATAGAGAAAGCAGCCAGAGACTGAAAAAGAATTTAAAGGGTATAACAAGAACTTCTAGCAGCTTTTTTTCTTTTAAGGTGTGCCTCATGACCTATGAAGCTATGCTGTGTATCTCTGAGAAAATCTTCAGTAAAATGACTCTTATACCTAACACTGCCACACTGAAGTTGTGTGTAAAGAAATTCTGTTTACTTCAAGAAAGGAAAGAAGTTACTTATAATTATTTCTACTAACTTGATGTGAGGATCTTGCCCTTGCAAATTCAGAGACTATTAGAATGAGAAAGATCCTCAAAAATTCTTACCTGATTCTCTACTTATACAGAAGAGAAACCTGGTACACAGAGAAATTAATTCACTTTTAGTGCATTCTATTAGATCTAAGTGTCAATGTGAGATACACCTTTTTTAAATATATCACTAAGAAAGAAAACAATGTCATTAAATTATAACAAACTTTTTATTACTTAGAATTTTGCTATAGGAATTCTATTATAAAATCAAAAAAACTTGAAACAAAAAAAGGTGATATTGAGAAAGAATTAACTATAACAGATTAAAAGAAACTCAAGACATATAAACCAAATTCAACATATGTCTTATTTAAAACTTATTCCAATAAACCAATTATAAAAATTAATTTTTCAGAAAACAAAAAAAATATGGGCAGGGAATTAACTTTTATTAACAAATAACTATTAATAATACTGACTGGAATAGTATTAGGATGGTTAATTTTTAAAATTCCTGATACATTAGAGATAAACAGTAAGGAATTTAAGAATGACATGATATCTGCAGTTCGATTTTGAATAGATAGAAGATATGTTTTTATTAAATGACAAAAAAATGGTAACTTTGGAAGGTTGATAACACACATATTTGAGTCTACTATATTATTTATTCCCTGTACTGTAAAACTTATAAAAGTTTTATAAGTATTTTCAAACTTTTTAGACATTTATATTTGAGCTTTATTAAATGTTATGCAATAATGTATTAAAATACATAAAATTTGTTAAATTGTTTTTACAATTTCTTCACACTCAAAACCAAACACTTTTGAATCATGTTTTTAAATAAACTCTTTATTTTATTTTATTTTATTTATTTATTTATTTTTTTTTTTTTTTTTTTGCGGTGCCGGGGGTTGAACCCAGGGCCTTGTGCTTATGAAGTAAACACTCTACCATCTGAGCTATATCCCCAGCCCATAAACTCTTTATTTCAGAATAATAGATTTACAGAGTAGCTGCAAAGACAGTACAGAATTTCCACGTATTTCACATACAATTCCTCTGATTATTAACATCCTTATATTTTCATGGTATATCTGTCACAGTAAATGAATCCATATCAATTTACTATTAACTAAAGTCCACAGTTTGTTCGGATTTCCTTCATTTTTACCCAATGTTCTTTTCTGTTTCAAAATTTCAACTAGTATAACACATTCCCCTTAGTAGTCATTCCTTTGGTTCCTTTTGACTATGACATTTTCTCAGACTTTCCTTGCTTTTGATGACACTGACAATTTGGGAGAAGGTAGACTTATTACATAGACTCTCCCTCTATTAAGAATTTTCTGATGTTTCTCTCATAATTAGACTAGGATATGGGTTCTGTGGAGAGACACCACAGAGATAAAGTGCTAGTTTCATACCATCATATCAAAAGTATGTACTATTAAGACAACTTATGAATTTGATATTAAGTTTGATCCCTCTGCTGAAGTTGGGTTTTTCAGGTATCTCAATTATAATATTACTCTTTCAATATTTGTACTCTTTGGAAGAAAATCACTATGCATATCCTATACTTAAGAGTGCACAGTTATGCTCCACCTACTTGAGGGTGGAATATCTACACAAACTTGAAAGTTTTTTACAGTGGAAGACTTTGTCTTCTCTCTCACATTATATATTAACTCAATCATTTATTTATATGACAGACTCAAGATATTTATTTTATACTTCAGATTATAAACTAATTCTATGTTGTGTACTTTGTTGCTCAATTTGTTATAGCTTTGACCATTATATACTCTTTCAGTTGGCTTCACTGTCTTTTTGACATAACCCCATCACTGAATTCTTATTTTTACGGATCCTTTCTTATTCTCAGACACTATCCAATGTTTCTTGCCTTTACTGAATTATTCTTAGTACCCATCTTTTCCACACTTTAGTCCTCGCCTTCATTGAATTATTTTTTAACCCAGAGTGATTAATATCAATCTCTTCCATCATAAAGAACATTAGTGGAGAATCATTTCTTATAAAAATGTTTCACTCTTATGTCAGTGTAGTTTTCCAAAATGCTGATACCTATTGTGCAATAATACTTTTATCATAACATCAAAACATAAACAGAAGTTTTGTATAGCTATAAATAGCTATGAATAAGTTTTCTTATGTCTTTTCATGACAACTATTTCACATCTGCCTGGCAGAAAGAAGTTATGAGATCCTTTAGTGCATTTGTACTAGTGAAAAACTCCCCATTTTTGGTTGTATGGAAAATTTCTTATTATACATTAAGTTTTGAAGATACTTTTATGTATGTAAAATTTAAGTTGGCATTAAGTTTTTCTACCTCTGGTGTCTGAGTCCTTGGCTGAGACACCAGTGGATATTTGGTCCTATAACCTGAATTAGAATTATACCTACAGGGTAATTCCCTCCCTTCCTATGAAACACCAGTCTGGCAGGGTAACATAATTAATTTCATTAGAAAGATAACTGCACATCAAAGATTTTTAAACCCACTGTCTTCTTACTTTCATAATTTCAATGAATAAGTTAACCAAACAACGTGATATCACTGCTTTTAAACTAATGTGTTTGCTCTGCCTGATTTTAAATGTTTTCTATGATTTTCACCTGCTTTGTTATGATATGTTTAGTTGATATCTTGAGTAAAATTTGGAGAATTCTCTATTCAGTTCACAATGTATTTATTGACTCTGACATAGCAAGGAAAAAGCTGTTTTCAAAAGCTCACATTTTAGCAGAGGACACAATTGAAGTTATGTGAGAGTGCTCTGATAAAGTAATATGAGAAAGATATATAACAGATGCTGATAATTAAGGAAGATTTTCTGAATTAAAGCTTGAGTAAAGAGTAGCAATTATAAAGGAAAAGGAAAAGAATCTTCCATGAAAAAAAAAACCAGTAGCATATGTTAAGGTAAACAATGGACAGATTAGAGGCTAAAGATGAGAGAGAAAACTACAGGACAGTGATAGACATGCCATGATAAGACATTTGAATTTTATCCTCTACAATAACTGGATTAAAAAATAAATAACATAAAATTAAATTGATTATGCCTTATTCTCTTCTCCTTGGCTAATACCCAAATTATACATTTGTTAAATCTTTAAAATATATTCCACACCCCTTTCCTTGTTTTCCATTTTTTAGTCTTTCTAACCTTGACTCAGGCTATTTCTTTCTAACTAATCTTCCAGATCATATATTTTCTTTTCAACAGTGTCTAATTTGCAAACATTTCATTCATTGAGGATTTTAAATTGTTATTATTCTATTTTTTCAGTTCTAGAATTGACAAAGGGGTATTTGTTAACTAGTTACACTTCTCTGCCAAATTATAAATCTTGCCTTTGAATTCTTTAAACATATCAATCATAGCTATTTTAAAATCTGTGTCTTATCTAACTCTTTGTGAGATACTTTTTTTATTTTATATAAATGGAGTACAACTATCATTTTTCTGATTGTACACAAAGTAGAATCATACAATTTGCACATTCATACATATACATAGGGTAAAGATGCTTGTCTCATTCTATTATCTTTCTTTCCCCCTCCCTTCCCCACCCCTCATTTTTCACTTTCAATTTTTATGGTTTTTTCTTTGGCTTGAGTTATTCCTTGTATTGTCATCTATTTAGCTATTTTTATTCAGGCTAGATATTGTGAAAGAAAACTGTAGATGATTTTAGGCTATGAATTATATTGTTTCTGCTTCAGAGGATTATAAGAGATAAGAAGTGCTGGTGAGGGTGTTAAGAAAAGGGAACCACTTTAGTATTGGTGGCAATGTGCAGTAGTATATATCCACCATAGAAAATAGTATTGAGGTACCTCAAAAAATTAGAAATAGAACAACCATGTGACCCAGCAATTCCACCAGTGAACATATATCCAAATGAAATAAAATCAGGATGCCAATATATCTGTATTCCCACTTTCACTGCTGCCAAAATACATAGTAGCCAAGATGTGGAATTAACTAAATGTCCAACAACAGATGAATGAATAAAGAGAATGTAGTGTATACACACACACACACAAATACTATTCAGCCTTATAATGAAGAAAATACTATCACTTGAGACAACATGGGTGATTGTATATGAAGGACATTGTGTTAAATTAAACAAGGCAAGCACAGAAATACAAATACCACATGGTCATTTTTACATATAGAATCTAAAACCATTAAATATCAACAGGGGGGAAAAGGACATCTTGTACAACTTCCATGAAACAGAACTTATCTGAGAGACACAGGGTTAGTGTTTATTTTTTAAATCTTTTTTGTTATAACTTATAGTTTACTTTAAATAAATGCTCTATCTGAAATAGTTTCTAAAATTTGCATTGTTTTTATTTTTTATACATCGACTACTAATAGCTAATAAAATCCATTACTGAGAAGAACTTCTGGTTTAGAGTTGTAGCAAGTACTATTAAGCAAGTACTATTAATTTCCATATCTAGCTATTACTTTCGGCGGCATATTTAATAAATGCCTATATTATTTTGTGTGCACTTGCATAAGTATATTCTATCTGTATTTTCTAACCAATTGTATTCAGTTGCTTTTAAGAAAAGTTTTTAAAATCTTGTATTTGTGTTGTTGATAGGCTAATAGGCATTATTAATTCCTGAAAGAGCTCCAAAGACTTGAAATATTTTAGTGCTGAGATCTCCTATGCGGTATCTTTCCACCCTCAGAAGTTATGCCAGAGGACTAGGCCTGGCTTGCAGGCATGGTATACCTGGCCATAACACAAATTTTCCCTATAGACTCTACTATTGAAAAGAAGCATATACAAAGATTCTGATTGGTTATACCAGACTAAAAGAAAAGATTCAAACACAAGTAATGCCGTTAGTTTTCCTGTGATCTATGTATGTAGCCAGCAGCTCCGAGACCTGGCCAACTTGTTGAATGTGAGTGGGATCTTGGCAGAAAAGGTGGCTAAATCATTATTAATTCATCCCCACTGTCAGCAAACCTCAGAACACATGCTCCACAGATGGAGGGTCAGTACCACTTTCACATATAAAACACAACATATTTGAAGTTATTTCTTTTGCTTAAAGAGAGCTGGATCTACAGAACAGATAATGCAGTTTTCATACCACATCTATTAATTAGGGGCAGCCGCTATTATAGCACAGTTACTAATGGGGGAATAGATTCATGGACTTTCACAGTGTCAGTAAAAAAATTACTTATGGAATTAATCAAAGGAAAACTTTATATCTTAATCTTTGTTATACTACTAGTTCCCTTATTTTTTTCATTTAAGAAGTTGAATGTTAATAACATGATTATTATAAAAATGTTATATTTTAAAGCATTTAAATATTAAAATTAAGGAGCTGAATTAAAGAAATTGTTGAAATGTTATTAGTTTCTCTGAAATTTTATCCTTCCTAAAAATAGAATAATTTTTCTCCCTTGATAATTGGGCCTATATTTTTATGTACTTTTCCTTCAGCCAAACTTAGTAGTGGCCATAATATTTTAAATTAACTTTACTTAAGACAAAATGCCTTAGCACTTAGAGACTCCAAGCTAATAGAAACTATTGTCAACAAAATGGCATAAGCTCAGAAAAAAAATCTAATATTTCATAACTCTCCCTATTTAAAGAAAATATTTTATCTTCTATGTTTTTCAAAACAATTTACCATTTATCAGTAAGTATTACATATAAATGTATTATTAAAGTGATACATACAAATTTTAACAGTAAGGGGTAGATTATATAATAAACAAAACTTTTATTGAAAAACCTCTGTTAAAAGTTTCTTTATTAAAATAATAAAATCTCTAAACTAAAAATGATATTTTTATCAAAACTAGACTGAAGTACAGAGTAAAAGAGTAAACTTACCATATATTTACATAAATTCAATTTCTTTTTTTTAATTGCTGATGGACTTTTATTTTATTCATTTATTTATATGCGGTACTGAGCATCTAACCAAGTGCCTCATACATGCTAGGTAAGTGCTCTACCTCTAAGTCACAACCCCAGCCCATCAACTCTTTAATATATGTGAAATATACTTACTGAATTTCAACAAGTCACATGGTAATTGAAGCTTTTCCTCACTGATCAATCAACATTAATTCAAACTGTTCAATAGTCATCTTTTGTGAGCAGTTGAAGGCACAGAAATGATAGAATTTTAAAAGGTTAAACTATTAGTTTTTTTCATGATGAAATTATCAATAACCAAGTGTGGGAAAAGAAGTTTGGTTAGCAGTTGAATGCCATATTTTATGATGGAATGAAGATCTCTGGATATCTGTGGTTCCTGCTTGCACAATACAGGGATATAAAATTAAAATTAAAGAATTCCTAGGATCATAGTTCTGAGAAATGTTATGAAGAAAAATAAATAAATTGATCAAAAACGCAAATGAACTGAGAATTATTCAAGAGAGGCTTCTTAATAATAGATGAAAAAAACCTAGAGTTTAGCAGAACTTTGCTTTGCGCCAGCTCTAATGCATACCTATAAACTGACATTTCAGCATCATTTGTATGGTAGATGCCACAAAGGTATTTCTTCCTTGGAAACAGACACTCCTGTAAGTCATGCCAAAAATTTGAAATGGTTGAAATTGTTTAAATGACAAAAGATGAGACATAAGACTAAGGAAACCAAGATAGTAGATTCTCAGAATTCATAAGTGTTTTGAAAGCAAATATTATCATTGAAATTAAACTATCAATTTAAATTAAATTAAATTGTTACATTGTTTAAAGAAATTTAAATTTTTTCAGGAAAAAATGAAATTTGTGTAATTGGGAGGTAGTGTATGTTGGGAAATTATGCAATTGCTAAAACCATGCTCTCGAAGAACACTTATGAACAAGAAAATTTTTATGATAAAATTCTAACCGATTGAAAAGATACATAACTATTTTACATAATTCCAATTTTAATATAGCAGTGAGAATATGTAATTCTTTGACTACTCAATGGTCTTCCAATATTTGGGGAATTTTCTGCCTATTAATACCTGCTAGAAGGCAAGAGAGGTCTCCAAAATCTAAAAGTCAGTACTTTTTCCCAGATTCCTTTGCAGTTAAGCCATAGACATGTAAATTGGCCTGTCTACTGTCACAGATTTTGACTTGAGATCTACTGTCCAGAGAGGTAGAAGAGGAGCAGTATTCTATCTAGGGACAGCAGCAAGGTTTCCTCCTACGGAACCAGTTCTGGATTTGGGCTATTTTCCCTGGTTGCTTTAAAAATGTGACTCTCCTGGTTTCCCCCAATTCTCTAAGCTACTCAGGATTCACTTAATAAACTCTTTTCCTTCTTACTTAAACCAGAATCAAATTCTATTGCCTGCAATCAAGAACTATAACTTACAATGATATTTATCAAAGTGTTAACTTTTCTGAAAAGTTAATGAGTTGGTTTTGGTCTACCTGTTATTGTCCATGTAAGCATATGCTATTATTCTAATCAAAGTTAGGAATATTGTTTTTTAAGCCAGAGATTTCTTTGAAGTTTCATTAGTCAATTTAATGAAATACGGTTTATGTAGCTGAGAGTAGAAGAGTTGACTAGTACCAGATCACAAAAGTCAATGGCACACTTTTTTTCCCAACTCCATTTTCTGTGAAGTTACTTTGGAAATGTGAAATCAGATATGATGGGGGTATTTACATCATGGAAAATGGCAAGTTTTTTTTTCCTTAAAAAGTTCTTTTTTCTAATTAGGCTCCCTTTTTTCAACACAGCTAATTGGCTAATTGTTCAACATTCACCACGATATTATTGTGACTTCTATTGCATATGGCCCTAAATCCTTTGTACTTTCCTTTTATTACTAAATTCATTACAAGTTATTTACTATTGTTCTTTGCCAGAAGTCTTTTACTACAGTTAGCTCAGTGGTTTTCATAGGATGTCACAGCTATGAATAATCCACATCAAAGTAGCTTAATCCCTTATTGCACAAAATATGGCCCATAAAATAATTATCAGAATTACCTAAAAATTGTTACAAATGCAGAATGTACCCTAGGACTACTGAATCCAAATCCTCATTTTAGTAAGATACCCAGGTGACTCATATTTACAGTAACTAAAATAATTATGATTTATTTTTCTCACATAGCCAGAAGTCCAAAGAAAAATGATGACATTCAAGGTCTCCAAAACATTAGAGCTCAAGTGTACCTTGTTCTAGTCTCCCCTTCAAGATAGCACACAAACCACAGAAACTCCAAGGATCTAATTGTCTCATATCTAACACAGAAATTATCTTTTCATATATCATTTTCTTTTACCACAACCTGTAAGATATTGACCCTCAGCTTATTTTGTCCAGAACTGAATCATAAGCTCATTCCCAAGGTATGAGGCTACTTGAAAAACCAAGTATCTGGCATTATCATTTTTCATTATGGAAGGTGGCTTACGTCAGGAAAACTAAAGTGAAAAAAAAAATGCCCATTAGAAAGAGAACAAATTCTCTGGCAAATCAAATGATATAAATTTTTTATTGACTACAGCACAGACAGAATGCTATCGGTCTCCACATATATCCATGGGAGATTCCACCAATCCATTCATTCCTTCTCATGGACCTTGGGGGCAGTAACTCACAATTAATTTTAATGCAATAATCCTAAATATAAGTTTTTAAAAAGCAGAATTACTACAGTCAATTAAAAATTGTATAATATATCTTTCCATTTATACTATCAACATATTTCCCTTTAGTAGAATAATGTGTACTATTATTCTGTGTACTCAGGGATGGAAAAATCACTTGCTTTAGTTATCATGGTTTAATTTATACATGTGTGAGAAGAAAATATTTATTATTTTACATTTGTTACTAGAAATAAGTTGGCATGCTTACCAAATAGAAAGTACACAGCAATTTAAATTTTGAGGTTCAGTAATCATATGCCAATATACCCTTAAATTTGTACAACACATAGTCTGACACTAAAACAGTAGTGAAGCCATAAACTAGAGGAGATATGTCCTAAAACTAGTTTTTAGATATTCTACTCAGACTATGAAATTATTCTGATGCATTTGAGATAAATATGTGGTATGGTGTGGCATGTCAAACTGGGTCCCACTGTAGATGAGTTTCAGTCTTAATGCCAAAGTATTTTGTGGATAATGTCACTTCTTGAAGGAAAATACACCAGACAGAATGAAGATAAACTAGAAATGGAAGAAAAAAATACTAGCAATCTCAAAGACATGGCAATATAAAACAAGAAATGCCACTAGGCACAGACAACAAAATCCCTGATGAAATGCTGACTTCCACTAGTTAAAGGATTGGGATATGGGCACCCTAGAAAGACAGAAGTCTTTTAGACAATGTCTACTTGAATCTAGCCAAATCTCACAGGGGAAAAAAAAAAAAAACTATAACCCACCTTTACCCAAGCCAGCAAAGGCCAAGTAAGGAGCCTACCTCCTCTCCAGACTTAAAGGAAGAACCCCAACCTCTCCAACAGAGTAGACACAGACAAGGCTGAGTGGAAGACCTCTTTTGGCAGTAACAAGACATCCTTCTACACCCCCAAGGTGTCGTCCCAGGAAACCTAGTCAAAAGCCAGAACTTGCAGTACTACACATTGGTAATGGGACCAGTTCACCTGCAGTGTCAATATCAACCATATAGGGAGAGCAGTCACAAGGTGCTCCCTCCCCTCCTGCCCAAGGAAATATCAATTGACACCTAGTGGGGACCCACCATTCCCACTGCTCCCCAATAAGGAGGTACCTTCACTTCAGTTGCCCACAGTGACCAAGTGGAAAACATGGATTTCTACCCCTGCTTAGAAGGAATAAAGAGGTGTCCCCCATTCCTCCTACAGCACAATCTGAGAAATCCAGTTCAATAGTAAAATGAAGACAGTGAACTTCAAGACAGAACAGAAATGATTCAACCTCAACAACAGAGACAGTACAATTGAAGGGAAAAATCTTTCTTCAAGACACAGAGAACTCTAATGACATTCATACTATTGTAGCCTCAGAGAGGTACTGGAGATAGGTGGGCTCTCACGAAGAGAGAAAAAGAGACTCTTAGAAGATGAAGACCCAGATCTACAAGCATGACCAGTCATGCTTGTATGTTTAGTTAGATTAAAACAAACCAAAACAAAACAAAAACTCCAGTGTATGCTTGTACCAGATTAATTAGAATAAAAAGAAATCAATTTAAATTTCACCAGTTATAAAGACCTATACAATCTGCCCATGACTGATTTATGGTTAGACCTCTTAACCAAGAAGAAACATTCTGAACCCCAAGTATCAAATGATTGACATGGAATCTGATTTTCTCAAAAGCCTACCTCACTTTTCTCTCCAGGAAAAGTATGTGTGTGTGTGTATGTGTGTGTGTGTGTGTGTGTGTGTGTGTGTGTGTGTGTGTGTGTGTGAGCTGGTGCCCTGCAGGTGTGTGGGGTGTGGTGTGTGTGTGTGTGTGAGCTGGCGCCCTGCT